>OY740792.1:4262572-4267572 GCA_963514005.1 Raja brachyura | reverse complement strand
GGGTTTTAGAAACATAGAAACATAGAAAATAGGTGCAGGAGTAGGCCATTCGGCCCTTCAAGCCTGCACCGCCATTCAATGTGATCATGGCTGATCATCCAACTCAGTATCCCGTACCTGCCTTCTCTCCATACCCCCTGATCCCTTTAGCCACAAGTGCCACATCTAACGCCCTCTTAAATATAGCCAATGAACTGGCCTCAACTACCTTCTGTGGCAGAGAATTCCAGAGACTCACCACTCTCTGTGTAAAGAATGTTTTCCTCATTTCGGTCCTAAAGGAATTCCCCCTTATCCTTAGACTGTGACCCCTTGTTCTGGACTCCCCCAACATCGGGAACAATCTTCCAGCATCTAGCTTGTCCAACCCCTTAAGAATTTTGTAAGTTTCTATAAGATCCCCCCTCAGTCTTCTAAATTCCAGTGAGTACAAGCCGAGTCTATCCAATCTTTCCTCATATGAAAGTCCTGACATCCCAGGAATTTTGGCCCGAAACGTTGCCTATTTCCTTCGCTCCATAGATGCTGCTGCACCCGCTGAGTTTCTCCAGCATTTTTGTCCACCTTAATAATCTTACACGTTTCAATACGATCCCCTCGCATCCTTCTAAAGTGTACAAGCCCAGCCGCTCTATTCTCTCAGCATATGACAGTCCCCGCCATCCCGGGAATTAGCCTTGTGAACCTACGCTGCACTCCCTCAATAGCAAACCCAAACCCTTAATAATCTTATATGTTTCAAATTCGAAATCCAGACGCTTTCTAAAGAGCTGTGTGTTCTGGTGAGCAGCTTGACATTTTGTTTCTTGCTGAGTCTAAAGACGGACCCCAGCCAGAAACGCCACCCATCCTTTTAATCCCGAGACGCTGCCTGGCCCGCTGAGTTACTCCAGCACTTTGTGTCTACCTTCGGTACAAAGCAGCAACATCTGCAGTTCCTTGTTTCTACATTTTGGATGTTCAGTTTAGTTTGATTTACTCGGCACTGCTGAGCAGAGAGTGTGGATGACAACATGTTACCTCAGCATTGTCAGCCACAGATTAAATGAGAGGGGGGGGGGGGGGGCACATCACGGAGTGCAGCGGGTAGTTCCGCTGCCTCACAGCGCCAGAGACGCAAGGGCCTGTCCCACTTGGGCGTCATTTGCACGTCATTTACGCGTCATCATTTACGCGTCACGATAAACGGCGTGCATTACTACGTGCGCGTGATGCGCGCATTGGCGTGCATTACGCACGCATTGTGCGTGGTGATGTAGGCAGTGACGCGGGGTCACGCGCGGAGCCCCGGGATTTTGGGATTCCGGCATGAAGCACAAATGATGCCCAGGTGGGACAGGCCCTGTAGGTTCGATCCTGACCCCGGGTGATGCCTCTGCTGAGTTTGCACGTTCTACCAGTGACTGGGTGCGTTACCTCTGTATACAAAAACAGGGATGTAACGCTGAGGCTCTGTAAGGCATGGGTCAGGCCGCATTTGGTATATTGTGAGCAATTTTGGGCCCAGTATCTGAGGAAGGATGTGCTGGCTCTGGAGAGGGTCCAGAGGAGATTTACAAGAACGATCCCAGGAATGAGTGGGTTAACATATGGTGAGCGTTTGTCGGCACTGGGCCTGTACTCGCTGGAGTTTAGAAGGATGAGAGGAGACCTCATTGAAACGTACTGAATAGTGAAAGGCCTGGATAGAGTGGATGTGGAGAGGATGTTTCCACTAGTGGGAGAGTCTAGGACTAGAGGTCACAGCCTCAGAATTAAAGGACATTCTTCTAGGCAGGAGATGATGAGAAATTTCTTTAATTGGAGGAAGTTGAATCTGTGGATTTCTTTGCCACAGAAGGCCGTCAGTGGACATTTTTAAGGTCAAGATAGATGGATTCTTGATCAGTACGGGTGTCAGAGGTTATGGGGAGAAGGCAGGAGAATGGGGTTAAGGCCCTGTCCCACTGTACGAGTTCATTCAAGAGCTCTCCCGAGTTTTAAAGAAATCAAACTCGTGGGAAGCACGCAGAATGAATGTAGCGGGTACGTCGGAGTTCAGGGATGTCTCTTAGCGGCTCGTAACGCTAACGGCAGGAACTCAGGAAACGCGGTAAGCTCGGGAAGACTCGTGAAGTCCACGAGAGCCCCGAGTACCGACGAGTGGCCATTAACCTAAATCTCCGAGTTCGAATCAGGGGAAACTCGGGAGAACTCTTAAATTAACTCGTACAGTGGGATAGGGCCATTAGGAGGGAGAGACAGGATAGATCAGTCATGATTGAATGGCGGGGTAGACTTGATGGGCCGAATGGATTAATTCTACTCCTATCTCTTATGATCTTATGACCCCAAAGACGTGCAGGTGTTTGTAGGTTAATTGACCTCTGGAGGGTGCAGAGAGTGGTGGCCATTCTCCGGGTCCATCTCGGATAAAGACCTACCCACCATTGAAGGAATCCATGGATCTCCCCCAAGGAGGTTGCTGATGTCCTCAAAGACCCAAACTATCCTGGTGTGTCAGGAATGGATACGAGAGTGAGATAACATTGAATTTGTATGAATGGGTAATGGATGGAAGATGTGCACTCGTTGTGCCAAAGGGGCTGTTTTCTTGCTGTATCTCTAAACCAACAGAGACTATGCTAGACTTGTCGCTTTACCTCCCCCTTTGACTCCATCCAAGGACCCAAGCAGTCTTTCCAGGTGCAGCAGTGGTTCACCTGCACCTCCTCCAACCTCATCTATTGCATCCGCTGCTCTGGGTGTCGGCTGCTCTACATCGGTGAGACCAAGCGCAGGCTTGGCGATCGCTTCGCCCAACACCTCCGCTCGGTTCGCAATAACCAACCTGATCTCCCGGTGGCTCAGCACTTCAACTCCCCCTCCCATTCCCAATCTGACCTTTCTGTCCTGGGCCTCCTCCATGGCCAGAGTGAGCCCCACCGCAAAGTGGAGGAGCAGCACCTCATATGTCGCTTGGGTAGTTTACACCCCAGCGGCATGAACATTGACTTCTCCAATTTCAGGTAGTCCCTGCTTTCTCCCTCCTTCCCCTCCCCTTCCCAGCTCTCCCACAGCCCACTGTCTCCGCCTCTTCCTTTCTTCTTCCCGCCCTCCCTCCGACATCAGTCTGAAGAAGGGCCTCGACCCGAAACGTCACCTATTCCTTCGCTCAACAGATGCTGCCTCACCCGCTGAGTTTCTCTGGCATTTTTGTCTACCTTAGACTAACAGCTCAGTTCAGTTCAGTTTATTGTCACGTGTACCGAGGTACAGTGAAAAGCTTTTGTTGCGTGCTAACCAGTCAGCGGTCTATACATGATTACAATCGATCTGCTCACAGTGTCTAGGTACATGATAAGGGAATCGCGTTTAGTGCAAGGTAAAGCCAGCAAAGTCCGATCAAGGGAATGCCACATGTTGGGAATGCATTCCTTTCCTCCAGAGATGCTGCCTGACCCGCTGAGTTACTCAGGCGTTTTGTATCTATCTTGGGTTTAAACCACTGTGAAGGTGGAAGAACAATTGAGGACCCGCCATGGGGAGGGGGCGGGGGGGGCGGGGGGGGGCGGGGGGGAGAGTAAAGGAGGGCTCGGAGCGGGGAAGGGGAGGGGAGGACAGGGGGGTGAACAAAGGGGGAACCTGGCGCGCGGGGAACATTGTAACCTTGTCCGCGCCCTTTGCCTGGTGATTATTTGCATACCCTTTGTACGCAAGCGAAGGATGTCACTGCGCCTTGTCACACGTGGCAATGAAGCACCCCGTCCCCCTGCAGTCCCGTCCTACGCACGATGAATTGACATGGTCGATGGATCCAGGTCAAGGTGTGAACTGCACACGTCTCATCACGCTGCCTCAGCGCGGAACAGGGAGAGAGACGGAGAAGTATTTTTCTTCATCTTTCTCGAAACCTTAACCTTCTGTTCCACGTGGCAGACTGTGAATGAGGTGATCAGTCAAGCGGAACGCAGCCAGCAACCCTTTGGCCAAGCGCAGTGATGAAATCCCATGGAGAGAAGAGGACATTTCACGGAGAATTCTGACAGTCTCGCCAAGTTCTCCATTACTGATAATGACTCCCAAAGAAAATAGGCTGTCATCTATTGTTAACCGAGTAGAGAAGTTGGGGAGGTCATGTTGCAGTTGTCCACAAACGTTGGTGAGGCCGCATTTTAGTTTAGAGATACAGCGTGGAAACAGGCCCTTCGGCCCACCGGGTCCGCGCCGACCAGCGATCCCCGCACACTAACACAATCCTACACCCGCTAGGGACAATTTTTACATTTACCGAGCCAATTGACCTACAAACCTGTACGTCTTTGGAGTGTGGGAGGAAACCGAAGATCTCGGAGAAAACCCACGCAGATCACGGGGAGAACGTGCAAACTCCGCACAGACAGCACCCGTAGTCGGGATCGAACCCGGGTCTCCGGCGCTGCATTCTCGATAAGGCAGCGACTCTACCGCTGCGCCACCTGTGTTCAGATCTGGACACCGTGTTTTATAGGAGAGCTGGAAAGGGTACAGAGAAGATTTACGAGGATGTTGCCAGCACTAGAGGGTGTGAGCTACAGGGAGAGGTTGAGTAGGCTGGGACTCTATTCCTTGGAGCGCAGGAGGATGAGGGACGATCTTATACAGATGCATACAATCATGAGAGGAATAGATCGGGTAGAGTCCCTTGCCCAGAGTAGGGGAATCGAGGACCAGAGGACATAGGTTTAAGGTGAAGGGGAAAAGATTTAATAGGAATCTGAGGGGCAACTATCATTGCATATCGGCGAGACCAAGTGCAGGCTCGGCGATTGTTTCACTAAACACCTCCGCTCGGTCCGCCTTAACCTACCTGATCTCCCGGTGGCTCAGCACTTCAGCTCCCCCACCCATTCCCAATCCAACCTTTCTGTCCTGGGCCTCCTCCACTGTCAGAGTGAGGCCCAGCGCAAACTGGAGGAGCAGCATCTCATATTTTGCTTGGGCTGCTAACACCCCAGCGGTGTGAACATTGACTTCTCTAA
>OY740792.1:4185072-4257572 GCA_963514005.1 Raja brachyura | reverse complement strand
CGTGTTCGGTGTCCATCCTCGCAGCATCGTCAATACCGTGCTGATGTCCCAGGTATGGCTATATCTGGGCCTGGGGGGATTAGAATTAAATATTCCCCTCATAAATTTGGATACTAGGGGATGTGACCCAATTCCCAATTGGTCACTCCCCTTGCCCAAGTAAGACGATAGGGCACTCCTGGCACAGTTAATGGCGCTGTAGCTTAGACCCTCATCGTAATGAAGGGTAGCCAGAAACTCCAGCACTTCCGTGATGGTGGCGGTTTCGTATGTTGTTTTAGTAGTCACGCAGAATCCTTCCCATTTCCTGATGTAGGTCAGGTACTGCTTCCTTGTGGACTCTCTGCAGGCTCCCGTGATGGTATCAATGGTCCTGTTGGAGAGTCCGAATCCATGAAGTGGCCGTTTTAAAATCTGCAAATTAACAAATCCATGCGGTCATGACATGGATGACATTCTCCTGTAACAGGATGAACAAGCAGGCTTGGTCTTTTATTCACCCTGATACAGGGTTCTGTGGCCATCTTCTGTACCAGAGGGAACCATGGTTGAGTAGGCCAGTCGGGCACTACCAAGATACCCGATGCGGAGTCTTGCTTGATTTTTTGCAAGACCCGACTGATGAGGCAGAAAGGGGGGAAAGCGTAGCAAAATAAATCCCCCCAGTGTAGCGAGAAAGCATCCATCGCTACTGCCCCCGGGTCTGGCTCCCAAGCAACATACGTTGGTAGTTGGTGATTTAGCCTGGACGCGAAAAGGTCGATATCTGGTGTCCCATACGTTCTACAATATCTGTGAACACATTCCGATCCAACATCCATTCTATGTTGTCGTTGAATTTCCGTGACCTGGTGTCTGCCACTGTGTTTAGTTTACCTGGAAGGTAAGTTGCAGAGATCCAAATTTCTCTTTGCAGACACCAGCACCAGATATTGTTGGCCAATTCATCACACGATATCGACTTTACACCGCCCATGTGGTTAATATAGGCTACCACCGTGGTGTTGTCAATCTGTATTCTAACATGAACTTTGTGCATGTTAGTGCAGTATGCCTTAAGGCCGTGAAATGCTGCCAGCATTTCTGAATAGTTAATCCCTAAGTTTTTAAATAGGGTTAACTCTGGTGCACTCCATCTACCTCCACAGCTAGAGGTAGTGTTAGTAGCTCCCCACCCTTTGGCACTGGCATCCGTTTGTAAGGTGATCGAGGGATTGGTGATAGTTATGGGTTTGGAGCAATTTTGGGCATTACCCATCCACCAATATAATTCGGCTTTTGCCTTTTCTGGAATTTTCATGGGCCTATCAAAATGGCCAGCATGATTTTTGAGCGCCGTAATTTTTGCTCTTTGTAAGTTTTGGTAATGTAAGGGCCCATATTGTGCTGCAGGAAATGCAGCTACTATCTTCCCAATCACCCTGGCCACCTGCCGAATGGATGGGACCTTAATGCCAATGAGGCTCCTGCAAGCCTCTATCAGGTCTTCCACCTTGCTTGGTGGTAACGTGACAGACATTTGCACTGAGTCAATAATGAACCCCAAATATTTCATGGTGGTAGAGGGTTCCAATATTGATTTATCTGGATGTATCGTAAACCCCAGTTTCTGAAAAATATGTTTCGTGGCTGTGACTGCCAAAGTAGCCATTTCCAAATTCTCCCCCACTATGAGGATGTCATCAAGATAGGCCATAACAGTATGATTCTGTTTCCTTAAATAGGCCAAAGCTGGTTTCAATATCTTGGTAAACAATCTGGGTGCTGACGATAACCCATTAGGCAAAGCTTTATATTGCCATAATTGTCCCATCCAGATAAATTTTAAGTATTTCCTATGATCCTTGTGTATGGGTTCTGAATAGTATGCATCTTTGAGGTCAACGCATGCCATGTAGTACCCATTGGCTATAAGCTGAATAGCAGTGTCGAAGGTGTCCATTTTAAAATGAATATACTGGACAGAAGTATTCAGGTCGGTCAAATCTATGATGATGCGGCAACCGCCATCTTTTTTGTTTTTAGTGAATATATTAGACACGAACTCCTGAGGTTCTTTAAAGGCCTTCTCAATTACCCCTTTTTCTATCAACCTCTGTAGTTCAGCATGGCCTGCTGCCTTATCTCTATGAGAAAGGACGAATTTCCGACTTGGTGCATGCTGTACCGGGGTAGGGAGTTCGTGAATAAATTCAATTTTGTAGCCCCGAATACTCCTGAGTATATAAGGATCAGAGGTAAAAGTGAGCCAATTCTCGAGGAACATGTGCAACCTGCCCCCTATGCAAAGTGAATTTGGGTCAGTAGTGTTCTTGGGGATCCCAGACCCACCTACCTCCATGGTTACTGCCGGTGTGGTGGTTTCTGCCCTTGCTTCCTCGGCTGGTTGTAGGTGTTCTGGGAGTGGCACATCTTCCAAGGAGGCCGGCCTGGGCCTTGGCCTAAAAAAGACCGCTGAGCAGGTATGCCGGCCTTCGAGCTTTCACCACCGGCAGACCTGTTAGGGTAACTCTGCCCGGTGGGTGCGTAGGGGTGCGTTCTGTGTGGGTGATGAGGCTTAGTGTACCCAGGTACTTTAATAAGGCCCAAAGCCTTAGCCTCCTCGTCAAGATCTTTAACCTGTTTGGGGAGATCTTCCCCGAATAGCAGGCTTGGAGGCTGCGTCTTCCCAGGCTTACACAACCCCGCGAACTTGGGGTTAAGCGCCGGCTTTATAATGCTTTTCCTGAAATTATTTATTTCATACTGTGTGTTGCACAGTAAGGCCAAAGCATCTTGTAGTTCTTCCGGCATATCCACTCCCACTGCTGTTCTGGCTACTGCAGTAATCCCTGCGGTTAGGAGCTTCAGGATCTTCTGAAGTTTCATCTCCTGCCCTCTACTCGAGGGGCTCATGTTCCCCCATATCGGGTTGTTCACCGCGGGCACATTTAACGATTTGCAGTTTTCTGGCGCCAAATATTTATCTGCTGTGGCATTGATGGCCTGTTCCTGAAGTTGGTTGGTGGCCATATAATCAATGCTGGCAGCCAGCTTGGGGTGGATGGGTAGGCCCTTCTGGTTGGGCATGGCATGTTTGCTCACCACATCCATATAATCTTCACACACCCCTGACGCTGCAGGTGCTTCAGCCAACTCCCCTTCTTCTGGGTCAGCCCAGTTCTGACCCTCAATGCTCCCCTGTATAGAAGGGGATACATTGGGCAGTCCTCGAAAGGAACTTGCCGTGGGCCTACTAGGGGTCCCACTGTGATCCTGCCCCTGCTGTAACAGGTCACGCTGGAGCATCTGCTCCATCATCCGCTCAATGCGGTCAAGGCGACCTCCGTCGCTGCCAGCGAGCGGGGTGCCCTCGGGACCGGACTCCGCTGAGTCGGCCCCGGCCGACTTCCGGGTAGTTTTCCCCGACCGTGGCGTACCAACGGTCTCAAAGTCCGAAAAGTCGGGAGCTGCAGGTAGAACCTGTAGCTCTGGAGAGGCGGTTCTCCGTTGGCTGCTGTCCTTAGCCGCTGATTTGGCCGCCGCTCTCTTAGATTTTCTCCCTTCCATAATGGTCGACTCACTCCTTCGGTGAGACTTACCTGGCGTGAGCTTTTTAACTCACGCTGGAGGAGCCCCGCTCCTCCCGACCGTCGCTTCCGCATGCGCACGACGATATGTCGCGCATGCGTGCTGGCGGGGTCTTCACGTAGTCACTCACGTGACTCCGAAGTAAAATCAAGGACCAGTCTCACCCCGGCCACTCCCTCTTCTCCCCTCTCCCATTAGGCAAGAGGTACAGAAGTGTGAAAACGAACGCACACCTCCAGATTAAGAACTGCAGTTGCTGGAAAAATCGAAGGTGGACAAACCCTTCCTCATTCTGAAGATGGGTCTCGACCCGCTCTCCAAAGATGCTGCCTCACCCGCTGAGTTCCTCCAGATTCAGGGACCGTTTCTTCCCAGCTGTTATCAGGCAACTGAACCATCCTACCACAACCAGAGAGCAGTCCTGAACTTCTAGCTACCTCCATGTACCTGTCTAACTGTTTCTCAAATGTTGGGATAGTCCCAGCCTCAACTACCTCCTCCGGCAGCTTGTTCCATACACCCACCAGCCTTTGTTAAGAAAAAGTTATCTCCCAGATTCTTATTAAATCTTTTCCCCTTCACCTTGAACTTATCTCCCCTCTCCCATCGGGCAAAAGGTACAGAAGTGCGAAAACGAACGCACACCTCCAGATTCAGGGGCAGTTTTTTCCCGGCTGTTATCAGGCAACTGAACCATCCTACCACAACCAGAGAGCGGTCCTGAACTACTATCTACCTCTTTGTTGACCCTCGGACTATCCTTGATCGGACTTTGCTGGCTTTGCCTTGCACTAAACGTTATTCCCTTATCATGTATCTGTACACTGTCAATGCATTGATTGTAATCATGTATTGTCTTTCTGCTGACTGGTTAGCACACGACAAAAAGCTTTTCACTGTACCTCGGCACATGTGACAATAAGCTGAACTGAATTGAACTGAACTCTGGACCGTATATTCTCAGGGCAGGGACAGCGCGGGGTTTTTTGTGACCCGCACGTGATGCGTGCATGGTGCGCATCACACACGCATGGTGCGTGGTGATGTAGGCAGGGACGCGCGGTCGCCCCAGGATTTTGGGATGTACAAAATCTTCGCACGCCATCTACGTGACGTCCAAGTGCGACAGGCCATTAATAGTTCCTTTCATGGGAACTGTTTGCGAGCACATTTCTCTGTGAGTCAGGAACATCCATTTTCTATAGTGAGTGTTTAGTTTAGTGTAGTATCATTTAGTTTAGCGATACCATATGGAAACAGGCCCTTTGGCCCATCGAGTCCGCGCCGACCAGCGATCACCCGTCCACTAGTTCTATATGGCACACTTGGCACAATTCACAGAAGCCAATTGGCCTACAAACCGGCAGGGCTTTGGAGTGTGGGAGGAAACCAGGGCACCCGGAGAAAACATAGAACATACGTGCAGGAGTAGGCCATTCGGCCCTTCGAGACTGCACCACCATTCAATATGATCATGGCTGATCATCCAACTCAGTATCCCGTACCTGCCTTCTCTCCATACCCCCTGATCCCTCTAGTCACAAGGGCCACATCTAACTCCCTCTTAAATATAGCCAATGAACTGGCCTCAACTACCTTCTGTGGCAGAGAGTTCCAGAGACTCACCACTCTCTGTGTGAAAAATGTGTTTCTCATCTCGGTCCTAAAAGATTTCCCCCTTAAACTGTGACCCCTTGTTCTGGACCTCCCCAACATCGGGAACAATCTTCCTGCGTCTAGCCTGTCCAACCCCTTAAGAATTTTGTAAGTTTCTATAAGATACCCCCTCAATCTTCTAAATTCTAACGAGTACAAGCTGAGTCTATCCAGTCTTAATTCGTAAAACGTACAAACTTCGTACAGAGAGCAACCGTAGTCAGGATCGAACCCGTGTCTCTGGCACAGTAAGGCAGCAAATCTACCGCCGTGCCACTGTGACGCCCTTCAAAATGGGTCTGTATTTCCGGGGGGGTCCCCGAGAATGCGTTTGTATTTCCGGGGGGGGGGGGGGGGGAGACACTTGTAAACAGAGGCACATTGTGGAGACCCCCTGTCAGTACAGACACGTTACACAATACATGATCAGTATTTGCAGAGTGTCTCTACATGTGTGCCTGTATTTATATGGGGTTTTCTGCAGTGTGTCAGTGTTTGCAGAAGGTCTCTGTAAAGGGCCTGTCCCCACTTAGGCAATTATGTAGGCGACTACAGGCGACTGCCGAAAAATTACAACATGTTGAGTGTTTTCGGTGACAGTGGCGACAATCTTTACTGTCGTAGGTTGTCGTAGGTGAATTCCATTACCACTAGTCCCTGGCAGTCCGCTGAAGATTTGCCAAAGTGGGCCAGGCCCTTAAAGGGCCTGTCCCACCAGCATGCAACTCTATGCGATGAGCGCGACCTAACGAGGTCGCTTGAGCCGTCCGGCGTCGCGGGGCCGGTCCCACTTCGATCGCCGGAGCCGTGCGGAATTGTGCGGAGTTCGTCCCGACATCGCGTGGGGCTCCGAAAAACTGACTATGTTCAAAAATTCCGCGCGGCAACGGCTTGTCGGCTCGCAGTCGCCTCGACGCATGACACATCACCCCGACATCGTGCCTCCGTGAACCTCTCTGTAGGTGCCTCCGTGACCCTCTATGTGTGTGGCTCCGTGGCCCTCTGTGTGTGTGTGCCTCTGTGCCCCTCTCTGTGTGCCCCTCTCTGTCCTGGCGAACTTACCTTAAGACTTCGCTCCAAGTTCGCCTCAATTTGCGCCGCGTTGCGCCACTCACCCGACCTCCGTGCGGCCCTCGCTGCCGGTTTGGTCGCGCTTGCCGCATGCAGGCGCATGCTGGTGGGAACGGCCCTGTACAGGGATCAACCGATCTCCGCGCGGCCCCCGCTTCTAGTTTGATCGCGCTCATCACATGGAGTTGCATGCTTGTAGGACAGGCCCTTAAGGCAGCAACTCTACGCCTGCTCCACCATGCCGACCCTAGTGTGCACATACATATGTGAAGTGGCTTCCACCCATTTTCCCAGCAACGTGTCAGCATTAACTTCCCCACCTAATGCCCAATGACCTCGTTCATCTCTACCACTGGACCAAGGCCTTGCTTTCTCAAGCCTCCATCATAGCTGGTGCTGCTCTTCATGAAAAAAAACCCACAGACTAGCTCTATGCTATCCCACGTTCCCATCCTCTCCCTGCACACCAGGAGCAATTGGCAGAGGCCAACAAGCCCACACGTCTTTGGGATGTGGGAGGAAAAAGGAGGAATCCCACGCTGTCACACGAATAACATGGAAACTCCACACAGACAGCACTTGAGGTCATGGTCAAACACAGGTTCGGTTTAATTCATTTCATTTCAGTTCAGTTCAGTTTAGTTTAATTTAGTTTAGTTTAGTTTAGTTTATTTTAAAGATACAGATGATGGGCCAAATGGCCTACTCCTGGTTCTGCCACTTATGGCATTGCACCCAGGGACTTTTTCCCTTCCTATTGCCAGCGTGCGGGAATTGTTATAAACACGATCGCTCCAGGCCCTCTTCCAATCGATATTTCTGCTGAAATTGTAAATGTGCTCCTCTGCTCTTTTGACAAGTCAGCACGTTTTAAAGCAATTCATTTTGTAGAATGTGCTTCCAGGCTTTTTACTTTGGAGAGATGAGACTCGAGTCTGATGGCTTTGTATCTCGGCCCGCCTGTGGGAGTGCGAGTTCATTTTTGGCAGCTCAGAATGTCAAGCTCAGCGGTGTCGCCAACCGACCTCTCCCCCCCCCCCCCACACACACACACACACACACACACACACACACACACACACACACACACACACACACACACACACACACACTGCAAGCAGGCTCCATCCAAGCACGAAGTGAAACTGTAGTTAGCGCAGTGTACACGAGCACAGCAGCACTACATAGATAGAAACACAGGCAATAGACAATGGGTGCAGGAGTAGGCCATTCGGCCCTTCGAGCCAGCACCGCCTTTCAATGTGATCATGGCTGATCATCCACAATCAGTACCCCGTTCCTGCCTTCTCCCCATATCCCCTGACTCCACTATCTTTAAGAGCCCTATCTAGCTCTCTCTTGAAAGTATCCAGAGAACCTGCCTCCACCGCCCTCTGAGGCAGAGAATTCCACAGACTCACAACTCTCTGTGTGAAGATGTGTTTCCTCGTCTCCGTTCTAAATGGCTTACCCCTTATTCTTAAACTGTGGCCCCTCGTTCTGGGCTCCCCCAACACCGGGAAATAGGTGCAGGAGTAGGCCATTCGGCCCTTCGAGCCAGCAGCGCCATTCAATATGATCATGGCTGATCATCCAAAATCAATACCCTGTTCCTGCCTTTTCCCCCATATCCCTTGATTCCGTCAGCCCTAAGAGGTAGATCTAACTCTCTCTCTCAAAACATCCAGTGAATTGGCCTCCAGCGCCTTCTGTGGCAGAGAATTCCATAGGTGCACAACTCTCTGGCTGAAAAAAGGGTTTTCCTCAAGTTTGTAGGCTTTTTTTTCTTATCAAAAATAATTAATTTAATTACAATCACCATACAAATCTAAACTGTGGTAACACACCCATCACCATACTACAAAGTCACCAAATAACCCAGACACTAAATTTTCATACAATATGTTATGCTCCTTACAAGTGTTCTAAATAACTATTCTCCGTGGATTGTTACCTTGTCGTGGTGGAGAACCCTGTGTGGTCCTGCAGTTGTATAGGGCTCTGGCGAGACCACATCTGGAGTATTGTGTACAGTTTTGGTCTCCTAATTTGAGGAAGGACATCCTTGTGTTTGAGGCCGTGCAGCGTAGGTTCACGAGATTGATCCCTGGGATGGCGGGACTGCCATATGAGGAAAGATTGAAAAGACTAGGCTTGTATTCACTGGAGTTTAGAAGGATGAGGGGGGATTTTATAAACCATATAAAATTATAAAAGGACTGGACTAGATGCAGTAAAAATGTTCCTAATGTTGGGCGAGTCCAGAACCAGGGGCCACAGTCTTAGAATAAAGGGGAGGTCATTTAAGACTGAGGTGAGAAAAAACTTTTTTACCCAGAGTTTATGGAATTCTGTGGAGTTTATGTTTATGAATTTATGGAATTCCCTGCCACAGAGGGCAGTGGAGGCCAAGTCACTGGATGGATTTAAGAGAGAGTTAGATAGAGCTCTAGGGGCCAGAGGAGTCAAGGGATATGGGGAGAAGGCAGGCACGGGTTATTGATTGGGGACGATCAGCCATGATCACAATGAATGGCGATGCTGGCTCGAAGGGCCGAATGGCCTCGTACTGCCCTATTTTCTATGTTTCTATTTTCTATGTCCTGAGATCCTGAGAGCGATGCCGTCTGGAGCTGTGCTCCTGGTAGGGCCACCCATGGCGGTAAGGTCGAGGGGGAGGTCTCTGACAGAGCGATCCAACCAAGACCTCAACGGTGGAACAGGCGGAGGACGATGGCTGACCTTAGTGGAGCGTCACAACGGCTGGGAAGGCGGATGAAGGCTGCAGCAGAAAAGGGTCGTCTTGGACTCCATGCCACTGGATCCTGACCCAGATCTGTCAAGGACCGTGGGGTGGCTGTCTGTGCACCAGTCTCCCCACGTTAAACAAAGTCACGCACCGATGATGATGACTAAATAACTACTATACAACTATGTCCCCGTCGAGCACCACCCGGGCACGGACGTGACTCTGTTAAAGGGGCGAGCGTCAAGTCAAGTCGACGTTATTTGTCACATACACATACAAGATCTGCAGTGAAATGAAAGTGGCAATGCCTGCGGAACAGTAAATTAGTCCCTGGTGAGATCAGAGTTTACAGTCCTGATGGCCTGTGGGAAGAAACTGCGTCTCATCCTCTCTGTTTTCACAGCGTGACAGCGGAGGCGTTTTCCTGACCGTAGCAGCTGGAACAGTCCGTTGCTGGGGTGGAAGGGGTCCCCCATAATGTTGCTGGATCCGGATCTGCACCTCCTGGTGTATTGGTCCTGCAGGGGTGGGGGAGTGTAGTTCCCATAGTACATTCGGCCGAACGCACTACTCTCTGCAGCGCCTTCTTGTCCTGGGCAGATCAGGGCAGGACTGTCTTATGAACAAAGACTGCATAGACTCGGTTTATACTCTCTAGAATTTAGGAGATTGAGAGGGGATCTTATAGAAACTTACAAAATTCTTAAGGGGTTGGACAGGCTAGATGCAGGAAGATTGTTCCCGATGTTGGGGAGGTCCAGGACAAGGGGTCACAGCTTAAGGATAAGGGGGAAATCCTTTAGGACCGAGATGAGGACTTTTTTCACACACAGAATGGTGGGTCTCTGGAACTCTCTGCCACAGAGGGTAGTTGAGGCCAGTTCATTGGCTATATTTAAGAGGGAGTTAGATGTGGCCCTTGTGGCTAAGGGGATCAGAGGGTATGGAGAGAAGGCAGGTACGGGATACTGAGTTGGATGATCAGCCATGATCATATTGAATGGCGGTGCAGGCTTGAAGGGCCGAATGGCCTACTCCTGCACCTAATTTCTATGTTTCTATGTTTCTATCAATTCCCAAACCAGATTGTGATGTTTCCGGACAAGATGCTTTCCACAGCCGCTGAGTAGAAGCACTGGAGGATCCTCGGAGACACTCTGAATTTCCTCAGCTGCCTGAGGTGGTAAAGGCGCTGCCTTGCCTTACTCACGAGTGCTGCAGCGTGCGATGTCCATGTCAGATCCTCTGTGATGTGGACTCCCAGGTATTTAAAGCTGCTCACCCTATCCACAATAGTCCCATTCATCTGGCTCGGTCAAAGCCCTCTTCCGCCTGGTGCCGTGACTCGCGGATGGCCAGCTTGGCCAGGCCCAGGAGCAGCAAAACCCAACCAGGACATCTCTGCTCCTGCCCACTCCCTAGGTCCCGTCACCAGCCCTCCTGTCGCTGACAGCAGAGCCGCTCCTTCCCTTATGGACCCTAGATGGCGTGGCCGTGTTCCTTGCCCTCCAGACCCTGGCTACAAGGGACGCTCAGGTTTGTAGGTTAATTGGCTTGGTAGAAAGGTAAGTGTGTGTAGGATAGTGTTAGTGTGCAGGGATCGCTGGTCGGTGCGGACTCGGTGGGCCGAAGGGCCTGTTTCTGCGCTGTATTTCTAAACTAAACTAAACTAACCACCTGAATCCGGAAGGGGTGAATGCATAGCATATGCAACAGGATTTTATTTTTGGAGATGCAGCACGGAAACAGGCCCTTTGGCCCACCGAGTCCATGCTGACCCAGCGATCCCAGCACACTAACGAAATGCTACAAACACAGGGGACAATTTGCAAGTTTACCGAAGCCAATTAACCTACAAACATGCATGTCTTTGGGATGTGGAAGGAAACCGGAGCACCCGGTGAAAACCCACACAGTTCACTAGTCGTCAAAGAACTGCAGAAGCTGCGTTAAATCAATGGGAGACACAAAATGCCGGAGTAACTCAGCAGGACAGGCAGCTTCAGATGAAGAAGGGTCTCGACCCGGAACGTCACCCGTTCCTTCTCTCCAGAGATGCTGCCTGTCCCGCTGAGTTACTCCGGCATTTTGCGTCGAACTTGGCATCATGTTTGGCACAAACATTGCGGGCTGAAGGGCTCGTTCTCGTGTTGTACTGTTCTATCTTAGACTTATTTCGACTTTCAGAGACACTGCGCAGAAATAGGCACTTCATCCACGTCGGCCAGTGATCACCCCGCATGCTAGCACTGTCCTGCACACACTGGGGACAATTTACAATTTTTCCCGCAGCCAATTAATCTACAAACCTGTACGTCTTTGGAGTATGGGACAAAACCGGAGCATCCGTATAAAAGCCACGCGGTCACGTGGAGATCATACAAACTCCGTACAGACAGCACCCGTTGTCAGGATCGAACCAGGGACCCTGGCACTGTAAAGCAGCAACTCTACCTCTGTGCCACTCTGCCACCCCTTATGTTCTGCGCACTATGTTCTAAGCTGAGCTAGTTTTACCCATTGAGGTGCAGCTAGTGAGGACAGACAGCAACTTGACCCGAAACGTCACCCATCCCTTCTCTCCAGAGACGCTGCCTGTCCCGCTGAGTTACTCCAGCATTTTGTGCCTATCTTCGGTGTGAACCAGCATCTGCAGTTCCTTCCCACACACCAAGTCTTGATCTCAATGGGAAGGCAAGGTGAAGGAGACGCAGAAAGGGTGAGGGATTCTGGCCTTGCATTCTGATTATCTGATGGAACTCTTGTCATGGAAACCGATCTTATCGCCACCATGCATCAGTCATTGACTTCAGCAGATGGCAGTGTTAGACATGGCACTTTGCGTTAATCCCCTCAGCTCTGCAACTTTCGGAACTATTTATAGCTTCCACCTCTCGGGCGGCACAGTTGGTCGATCCGCTGCCTCACATTGCCAGAGACCCAGGTTCAATCCCGACCTCGGGGGGGTGCTGTCTGTGTGGAGTTTGCATGCTCTCCCCTGGGACCAAATGGCTTTGGTCCGAGTGCTCGGGTCTGTTGGGTTAACTTGGCCTGGTAAAGTTCTCTAAATGTACAGGGGGTGTGGATGAAAAAGTGAGATAACACAGAACTAATGCCAAAGGTCCACATATATGTTTTGTCAGTCCTCAACGCCATAAGACCACAAGACACAGGAACAGAATTGGGCCATTTGGCCATCAAGTCTACTCCGCCCGACCTATTTTTCCCACTCAACCCCATTCGCCTGCCTTCTCCCCATAACCTTTCATGTCCTGGCTAATCAAACCCGTACAAGTCCAAAGACAGGTTTGCAGGTGAAGTGGCTCGCTAAATGTAAAAACTGTCCCCAGTGTGTGTAGGATAGTGTTAATAGAAACATAGAAACATAGAAAATAGGTGCAGGAGTAGGCCATTCAGCCCTTCGAGCCTGCACCACCATTCAATATGATCATGGCTGGTCATCCAAGTCAGTATCCCGTACCTGCCTTCTCTCCATACCCCCCCGATCCCTTTAGCCACAAGGGCCACATCTAACTCCCTCTTAAATATAGCCAATGAACTGGCCTCAACTACCTTCTGTGGCAAAGAATTCCAGAGACTCACCACTCTCTGTGTGAAAAATGTTTTCCTCATCTCGGTCCTAAAGGAATTCCCCCTTATCCTTAGACTGTGACCCCTTGTTCTGGATTCCCCCAACATCGGGAACAATCTTCCTGCATCTAATATGCGGGGATCGCTGGTCGGCGTGGACCCGGTGGGCCGAAGGGCCTGTTTCCGCGCTGTATCTCTAAACTGAACTAAACTAAGAACTAAACCACCAATCTCCACTTTAGAAATACCCAATGTCTTGGGCAATGAATTCCACAGATCTGCCACACCCTGGCTAAAAAAATTCCTCCTCGTCTCCATCCTAATTGTACATCCTTTTATTGTGAGGTTGTGGTTCCAGACTCTCGCAATATGGGAAACATCCTTTTCAATGTCCACTCCATCCAGGTCTGTCATCATGTCTGAAGAAGGGTCTCGACCCGAAACGTCGCCTATCTCCTTCGCTCCTTAGATGCTGCTGCACCCGCTGAGTTTCTCCAGCTTTTTGTGTCACCCTGTCATCATTTGGCAGCTTTCTATAAGGCATCCACTCATACAACCAAACTCCAGCGAGTCCAGCTCTCCTCAACGTTTTTGCGATGTTGCCAATGACAGCAAGGCAAAGGCTTAATGTCGATATTTGACTGGCTCTGGAAGATGTGGCTCTTTTTCCCAATGAAGGCCATTCGGCCCTTTGAGTCTCTACCTGTAGTCAGAACCTTCACACCTGGCACATTGTTCCACAAAGTTCCCCATGTCCTGCACTATCTCGCACGATCAGATCAGTTCAGTTTATTGTCACGTGTACTTTTTAACTATTATTGTTTGTTTTTTACATGTACGTGTGCGTGTGTGTGTGTGTTCGTGTGTGTGCATTTGTATGTGCTTGTGTGTGTGTGTGTGTGTGTGTGTGTGTGTGTGTGTGTGTGTGTGTGTGTGTGTGTGTGTGTGTGTGTGTGTGTGTGTGTGTGTGCGTGTGTGTGCGTGTGTGCGTGTGTGCGTGTGCGTGTGCGTGTGCGTGTGTGTGTGTGTGTGTGTGTATGTGAGTGTGTGTGTGTGCGTGTGCGTGTGCGTGTGCGTGTGTGTGTATGGACACACAATCTGAACTGTTTTTCTCATTTGTTATAGTATACAGTGCACTATGTTCACATATCATGTTGTGCTGCTGCAAGTAAGAATGTCGTTGTTCTTATTTTAGTTTAGTTTTAGTACAGCACGGAAACAGGCCCTTCGGCCCACCGTGTCCGAGCCGACCAGCGATCCCCGCACACTAACACTATCCTACACCCACCAGGGACAATTTTTACATTTACACAAAGCCAATTAACCTACAAACCTGTACGTCTTCAGAGTGTAGGAACCTGTTGTGGTAGGATGGTTCAGTTGCCTGATAACGGCTGGGAAGAAATTGTCCCTGAATCTGGAGGTGTGTGGAGATGGGGGAGGTGAGAAGAGGAGGTGGCCAGGGTGCGACTGGTCCTTGATTATGCTGCTGGCCTTGCCGAGGCAGCGTGAGGTATAAATGGAATCGATAGAAGGGTGGTTGGTTTGTGCGATGGTCTGGGCTGCGTCCACAATTCGCTTATTCCTAACACACAGACCTATCAAATTGTTACAGCGTGGATAGAGTCCAATCTGCCCATCGAATCAATGCAAGCTCCCAGGAGAACAATTATGGCATTCCCACTCCACCACCTTTTCCCATGGGAATGATAAGGACTCACTATCTCACGCCCCTCATTGATTCTCTCTCCACCAGCTGTTCAGTTGCTAATCCCCACCACTCTGTGAGTGAAGAATAATTTGCTCACATCCTCCTCAAGTCAAGAACAATGATCACATTGAATGGCGGTGCTGGCTCCAAGGGCCGAATGGCCTCCTCCTGCACCTATTGTCTATTGGGTATTGTCTATAAAGGGAATTGGTTTAAAGCGAGAGAGTAAAGGGCCTGTTCCACCAGCATGCAACTCTATGCGATGAGCGCGACCTAACGTGGTCGCTTGAGCCGTCCGGCGTCGTGGGGCCGGTCCCATTTCGATCGCTGGAGCCGTGCGGAATTTGCGGAGTTCGTCCCGACATCACGCGGGGCTCCAAAAAACTGACCATGATCAAAATTCCGCGCGGCAACGGCTTGTCGGCTCGCAGTCGCCTAGACGCATTACACACCGCCTCCGTGAACCTATCTGTAGGTGTCTCCGTGACCCTCTATGTGTGGGTGGCTCCGTGCCCCTCTCTGTGTGCCCCTCTCTGTCCTGGCGAACTTACCTTTAAAACTTCGCTCCAAGTTCGCCTCACTTTGCGCCGCGTTGCGCCACTCACCCGACCTCCGCGCGGCCTTCGCTGCCGGTTTGGTCGCGCTTGCCGCATGCAGGCGCAAGCTGGTGGGAACGGCCCTGTACAGGGGATCACCCGACCTCCGCGCGGCCCCCGCTTCTAGTTTGATCGCGCTCATCGCATGGAGTCGGATGCTGGTAGGACAGGACCTTAATGTTTTAATAGGAAGAAATTTTTCACTCTCTGCCGTTCAATCAAGGTTGATCTATCTCTCCCTCCCAATATCCTGCCTTCTCCCCGTACCCCATGACACCCTGAGTGCACGCTGACCATCACTCGTTCTATATTATCCCACTTTCTCATCCGCTCTCTGGTTGTGGTAGAATGGTTCAGTTGCCTGATAACAGCTGAGAAGAAGCTGTCCCTGAATCTGGAGGTGTGCGTTTTCACACTTCTGTACGTCTTGCCTGATGGGAGAGGGGAGAAGAGGGAGTGGCCGGGGTGAGACTGGTCCGTGATGATGCCACTGGCCTTGCCGGGGCAGCGCGAGGTGTAGATGGAGTCGATGGAAGGGAGGTTGGTTTGTGCGATGGTCTGGGCTGCGTCCACAATTCGCTGCAATTTCCTTCCGGTCTCCTCAAGCTTGAAGCCAGAATCATCTGTCTTTGGACGTCCTCTGTTTAACCCGTCTAATCCAGTCACGATCCAGTCTACTCCGTGCATCTTCCCTTAGCCTTCTCTTCCCCGCAAATAGAGCGGAACTCAAAGGACTGAGTGACAAGAAGAGGTTTTGACTGGCTAGGACTTTAGAAACTGCAGATGTTGGTTCAAGCCCCTGTCCCACTGGACAAGGCAATTCAAGAGTTCTCCCGAGTTTCCCCTGATTCCAACTCGGAGAATTATGGTAATGGCCGAACGTAGGTACTCGGGGCTCTCGTGGACACTCTCCGCACTGTTGAAAGAACTTCACGAGCTTACCGCGTTTCCCGAGTACCTGCCGTTAGCGTTATGAGCCGCTAAGAGACGTCCTGAGCTCCAACATACCCGCTACGTACATTCTACGTACTTACCACGAGTTTGATTTTTTTTTTAAACTCGGGAGAACTCATGAATTACCTCGTGCAGTGGGAGTAACTCAGCGGGACAGACAGCATCTCGGGGTGATTTTTCGGGTTGAGACCCTTCTATATCTCTCGTTTCCCTGATCCCTAACCAGTCTGAAGAAGGGTCTCGACCCGAAATGTCGCCTATCTCCTTCGCTCCTTAGATGCTGCTGCACCCGCTGAGTTTCTCCAGCTTTTTGCGACAAAACCGTAGATTCTCCAGCATCTGCAGTTCCTTCTTTAATAGAAGGCAAAGAGGTGATCTTACAGAGGTGCATCAATCATTTTTTTTAGTTTAGTTTAGTTTAATTTGGTTTAAATTTGATTAGATTATTGTTGCATACTGTGAAGAGCTTTTTCGTTGCGTGCTATCCAGTCAGCGGAAAGACTAGACATGATTGCAATCGAGCCATACACAGTGTACAGATGCAGGATAAAGGGAATTAAACTTAGTGCAAGATAAAATTCAGTAAAGTTTGATTAAAGATAGTCCGAGGGCCTCCAATGAGGTAGATCGTAGTTCAGGACCGCTCTCTGGTTGTGGTAGGATGGTTCAGTTGCCTGATAACAGCTGGGAGGAAACTGTCCCTGAATCTGGAGGTGCGCGTTTTCACACTTCAGACAATGAATTCACATTGTTTTTTTTCCCCACGGCAGGGGGATTGAGAATTAGAGGGCGTAGGTTTAAAGTGAGAGTGTAAAGGGCCTGTCCTACCAGCATGCAACTCTATGCGATGAGCGCAATCAAACTAGAAGCGGGGGCCGCGCAGAGGTCGGGTGATCCCCTGTACAGGGCCGTTCCCACCAGCATGCGCCAGCATGCGGCAAGCGTGACCAAACCGGCAGCGAGGGCCGCGCGGAGGTTGGGTGAGTGGCGCAACGCGGCGCAAAGTGAGGCGAACTTGGAGCGAAGTCTAAGGTAAGTTCACCAGGACAGAGAGGGGCACACAGAGAGGGGCACAGAGGCACACACACACACAGAGGGTCACGGAGCCACACACATAGAGGGTCATGGAGGCACCTACAGAGAGGGTCACGGAGGCACGATGTCGGGGCGGTGTGTAATGCGTCGAGGCGACAGCGAGCCGACAAGCCGTTGCCGCGCGGAATTTTTGAACATAGTCAGTTTTTCGGAGCCCCGCGCGGTGCCAGGACGAACTCGGGACGAACTTCGCACAATTCCGCACGGCTCCGGCGATCGAAGTGGGACCGGCCCCGCGACGCCAGATGGCTCAAGCGACCACGTTAGGTCGCGCTAATCTCATAGAGTTGCATGCTTGTAGGACAGGCCCTTAAAGCTTGGAAGAAACTGTTCCTGAACCTGGAGGTGTGCGTTTTCACACTCCTGTACCTCTTGCCTGATGGGATAGGGGTGAAGAGGGAGTGGCCGGGGTGAGACTAGTGCAGAAGGGACATCTTGGCCGGCATGGCTAAGCTGGGACCGAAGGGCCTGCTTCAACGCCGTGTTGACCCCCTGACTCTAGGAGTCAGCAGTCCCAGGTCATCTCAATCATTATCCTGCCTCACAACAATGACATAGAAACATAGAAACATAGAAAATAGGTGCAGGAGTAGGCCATTTGGCCCTTCGAGCCTGCACCGCCATTCAATATGATCATGGCTGATCATCCAACTCAGTATCCCGTACCTGCCTTCTCTCCATACCCCCTGATCCCTTTAGCCACAAGGGCCACATCTAACTCCCTCTTAAATATAGCCAGCGAACTGGCCTCAACTACCTTCTGTGGTAGATAATTCCACAGATTCACCACTCTCTGTGTGAAAAAATGATTTCCTCATCTCGGTCCTAAAAGACTTCCTCCTTATCCTTAAACAGTGACCCCTTGTCCTGGACTTCCCCAACATCGGGAACAATCTTCCTGCATCTAGCCCGTCCCAACCCCTTAAGAATTTTGTAAGTCTCTATGAGATCCCCCCTCAATCTTCTAAATTCCAACGTCATACAATTCAAACAATGACCTTCCATCTTCTCCCCTCTCCCATTGGGCAGGAGGTACAGAAGTGGGCCGAATGGCCTAATTCTGCTCCTATCACTTATGACCTTGTGAACCTTTCACTGCAACAGGCAGCGGGACGAAGCACAAAAACAATAAGGAAGCATGATCGCTCAAAGTTTTCAGACAGCTTCTGTCTGGAAAAAAACGTCAAGTGATTGCTTCAGCACATCCTTCGTACCACGGAAGGAAATTTCACAAGAAAGCTGCAAGTGGGGGTTGGTGCAGGAAGGAACTGCAGATGCTGGTTTGCACCGAAGATAGACACAAAACGCTGGAGTAACTCAGCGGGACAGGCAGCATCTCTAGAGAGAAGAAATGGGCGATGTTTCGGGTCGAGACCCTTCTTCAGACTGAGTGTCAGGGGAGCGAGACACAGAGATATAGAAACATAGAAAATAGGTGCAGGAGTAGGCCATTCGGCCCTTTGAGCCTGCACCGCCATTCAATGTGATCATGGCTGATCATCCAACTCAGTATCCCGTACCTGCCTTCTCTCCATACCCCCTGATCCCTTTAGCCACAAGTGCCACATCTAACGCCCTCTTAAATATAGCCAATGAACTGGCCTCAACTATCTTCTGTGGCAGAGAATTCCAGAGACTCACCACTCTCTGTGTAAAGAATGTTTTCCTCATTTCGGTCCTAAAGGAATTCCCCCTTATCCTTAGACTGTGACCCCTTGTTCTGGACTCCCCCAACATCGGGAACAATCTTCCAGCATCTAGCTTGTCCAACCCCTTAAGAATTTTGTAGGTTTCTATAAGATCCCCCCTCAATCTTCTAAATTCCATCGAGTACAAACCGAGTCTATCCAATCTTTCCTCATATGAAAGTCCTGACATCCCAGGAATCAGTCTGGTGAATCTTCTCTGTACCCCCTCTATGGCAAGGATGTCTTTCCTCAGATTTGGAGACCAAATCTGTACGCAATACTCCAGGTGTGGCCTCACCAAAACCCTGTACAACTGCAGTAGAACCTCCCTGCTCCTATATGGAGATATGGAAGATATGAAAACACTGATCAACGCCTCTACTTCCTTAGGCTTAGGATGTTTGGCATGTCCCCTACAACTCTCACCAACTTCTACAGATGCACCTTAGCAAGCATTTTATCGGGATGCATCCCAGCTTGGTTTGGGAACAGCTCCATCCAAGACCGCAAGGAATTGCAGAGAATTGTGTACGCAGCCCAGACCGTCACACAAACCAACCTCCCTTCCATTGACTCCATCTACACCTCACGCTGCCTCAGCAAGGCCAGCAGCATCATCAAGGACCAGTCTCACCCCGGCCACTCCCTCTTCTCCCCTCTCCCATCGGGCAAGAGGTACAGGAGTGTGAAAACGCACACCTCCAGATTCAGGGACAGTTTCTTCCCGGCTGTTATCAGGCAACTGAACCATCCTACCACAACCAGAGATCAGTGCTGAACTACTATCTACCTCTTTGATGTCCCTTGGACTATCCTTAACCGGACTTTACTGGCTTGCACTATCTTGCACTAAACGTTATTCCATTATCATGTATCTATACACTGTAAATGGATTCATTGTGACCATGTATTGTCTTTCTGCTGACTGCTTCGCTTGCAACAAAAATCTTTTCACTGTACCTCGGTAATAAACTAAACTGAATTGATAAAGTCCGGTAAAGTTAGATTAAGGATGCTCCAACAGTCTGAGTAGGATGGTTCAGTTGCCTGATAACAGCTGGGAAGAAACAGTCTCTAAAACAGTTCTAAAAAAATATTCTAAAATCATATTTTACTGTACAGCATGCAGTATATATCATATTTCTCCAACGGTTTCTATTCCTTTCTCTCTTAATGTATGCACTCTCTCCCACTTGACTGGAGAGATTATGGGACAAGAACCTTACTACCCCGCCTCTGACTGTTCTTTCTTCTTGTACGAGTCAAAACTATGCAAGCAAGTTGCATTTGTACAGTGACACTTGCTAAGATTTGATACAGAGCCTCGCAGATACAGAAGAAACAGAGAACTACAGAGACAGGTTAATACACAAATGGACAAAGTGTTGGACTAACTCAGCAGGTCAGGCAGCATCGCTGAAGAATATTGTATTGGTGACGTTTCGGGTCGAGACCCTTCTTCTGGGCATCTTGTGGGTTAGAAACATAGAAACGTAGAAAAATAGGTGCAGGAGTAGGCCATTCGGCCCTTCGAGCCTCCACCGCCATTCAATGTGATCATGGCTGATCATCCAACTCAGTATCCCGTACCTGCCTTCTCTCCATACCCCCTGATCCCTTTAGCCACAAGGGCCACATCTAATGCCCTCTTAAATATAGCCAATGAACTGGCCTCAACTACCTTCTGTGGCAGAGAATTCCAGAAGCTCACCACTCTCTAAAGAATGTTTCCTCATCTCGGTCCTAAAGGAATTCCCCCTTATCCTTAAGCTGTGACCCCTTGTTCTGGACTCCCCCAACATCGGGAACAATCTTCCAGCATCTAGCTTGTCCAACCCCTTAAGAATTTTGTAAGTTTCTATAAGATCCCCCCTCAATCTTCTAAATTCCAGCGAGTACAAGCCGAGTCTATCCAGTTAGCTGGCATCTTGTTTCCATCCCCCCCCCCAGAGATCCCCAGACACCCCCGGGGAGGAGAGGGGATAGATGGAAACAAGATGCCCAGCTAACCCATTCTCCGCTGCCTGCACGTGATCCATATCCCTCCATTCCCTGTATGTCGATGTGCCTGTCTAAATACCACTGTTGCATCTGCCTCACACTTGTGGCCACGGTGGCACAGCGGTAGAGTCGCTGCCTTACAGCGCTTGCACCACCAGAGAGCCGGGTTCGATCCCGACTACGGGCGCTGCCTGTATGGAGTTTGTACGTTCCCCCCCGTGACCTACGTGGGTTTTCCCTGAGATCTTCGGTCTCCTCACACACTCCTCTGTAGGTTAATTGGCTCGGCGCAAGTGTAAATTGTCCCTAGTGCCTAGTGTGTGTCGGGTAGTGTTAATGTGTGGGGATCGCTGGTCAGTGCGAACCCGGTGGGCCGCAGGGCCTGTTTCCGCACTGTATCTCGAAACTAAACCGAACTAAACTACTAACCCTGGCACTCCCTGTGTAAAAAACTTGCCACACACATCTCCTTTAAACTTTGCCCCTTTCACCGTAAAACCAATCTTCTACAAAATATTTCCACCTCGGTGGGGGGGGAAGGGGTTCTGACTGTCGACGCTATCTAATCTCCTTCAGGCTCATCACAAGGAATCACTAAAGACAGACGCAAAATGCTGGAGTAACTGAACGGGACAGGCAGCAACTCTGCAGAGAAGGAATGGGTGTCAATAAACAATAAATCGTAGACAATAGGTGCAGGAGTAGGCCATTCGGCCCTTCGAGCCACCCAAGTCACACCAGCTTCTGGTTTTCACCCAACAAACAGCAAACAATTGCCTGTCTCCTTCATCATCGTCGCTTTTTTTGCATATCTTTCATTCAATGTGATCATGGCTGATCATCCACAATCAGTACCCCGTTCCTGCCTTCTCCCCATATCCCCTGACTCCGCTATCTTTAAGAGCCCCATCTAACTCTCTCTTGAAAGTATCCAGAGAACCGGCCTCCACCGCCCTCTGAGGCAGAGAATTCCACAGACTCACCACTCTCTGTGAGAAAAAGTCAGGTGTACCGTGGAACAGAGGGATCTAGGAATAACTGTGCATAGTTCCCTGAAGGTGGAATCGCATGTAGATAGGGTGGTAAAGAAAGCTTTTGATGTGCTGGCCTCTATAAATCAGAGCATTGAATATAGGTGTAGGGATATATAGGAATATAGGAGTAATTCACAATTCTGTTTCCTCGTCTCCATTCTAAATGGCTTACCCCTTATTCTTAAACTGTGGCCCCTGGTTCTGGACTCCCCCAACATCGGGAACAGGTTTCCTGCCTCTAGCATGTCCAAACCCTTTATAATCTTATATGTTTCAATAAGACCCCCTCTCATCCTTCTAAACTCCAGAGTATACAAGCCCAGCTGCTCCATTCTCTCAGCATATGACAGTCCTGCCCTCAATAGCAAGAATGTCCTTCCCCAAATTAGGGGACCAAAACTGCACACAATACTCCAGGTGTGGTCTCACTAGGCCCCTGTACAACTGCAGAAGGACCTCTTTGCTCCTATACTCGACTCCTCTCGTTAAGAAGGTCAACATGCCATTGGCTTCAGGACGAGACCCGTCTTCAGACTGACGATGGAGGGAACAGGTACAACAGGCGTATCATACTGCTATTGCCTGTGCTTCAGTAGGGGTACAGACTCCAAAAGGGGTACAGATTCGAGTTTGGAAAAAACGCACAAAATGCTGGAGGAGCTCAGTGATCTCTGGATAGAAGGGGTCCAGGGGTGACTTTTCGGGTCGAGATCCTTCTTCAGACACACACAAACTGATTCCCCCCCAAAAATTGTGCCTTCCACAGAACATGCAAAATACTAAAGCGTAGAACATTGACCTTCACACTTTTGTGCTCTGTTTCTTCACACCCCCACCCCGGCTACTGAGTGACTCACATGCTGCTGTCCGCACTCTCTCACAAACAGATAAGATATTTGCTAGGCTGCTGAATATCTGTTTTTTCAGAAAATATATACTTTCTGTCCTCAGTCTCCTCCATCGTCAGAGTGAGGCTAAACGCAGGTAGACAAAAGTGCTGGAGAAACTCGGCGGGTGAGGCAGCATCTATGGAGCGAAGGAAATAGGCGACGTTTCGGGCCGAACCCCTTCTTCAGACTGATCGCAAGGCTAAACGCAAATTGGAGGAACAGCATCTCAAATTTCGCTTGGGCGGCTTAACGGCCTGTCCCACTTGCGCGACCTTTTACAGGGGACTGCCGCCACCCCGTGATAGGTCGCCGAAATTTCCAAACATGTTGAAAATCCAGCGGAGACCAGAACGACGCTGCGACTCTTTGGAGACCTCCCACCGTCGTGAGCTGTCTCCTATGGCCTTGAGAGGTCACCTGCGACATGTTGCCAGGGGTCGCCTATATAGCTGTGAGAGGTCTCCTATGGTCTTGAGAGGTCTCCAAAGAGTTGTGGCGTCTTTCCGGTCGCCCCTGAAATTTTAGCACGTCGAAAATTTCGGCGACCTATGCCGGCAGTCGCCCATAAAGGTCGCGTACGTGGGACAGGCCCTTTACAGCCCAATGGTATGAATATTGATTTCCGAAGAGGGGTCTCGACCCAAAACTGGCCCACTGAGTTACTCCAGCATTTTGTGTCTATCATTGGTTTCTCTAGCTTCAATTCATTCCCTCTCTCTCTCTGTCTCTATCCCTCCCCCACCCCAGTCACACCAGCTTCTCATTTTCACCCAACAAACAGCCTGTCTCCTTTATCATCGTTACTTTTTTTGCGTATCTTTCATTCATTGTTCTTTATCTCCCCAGATCACCGCCTATATCTCGCGTTTCCCTCATCCCTAAACCAGTCTGAAGGAAGGTCCCGACCCGAAGCGTCACCCATTCCTTCGCTCCCGAGACGCTGCCTCCCCCGAGCTGGGTTACGCCGGCATTTTCACACCAACCGTACCTTGGGCTTCAAGCACTTCTCTTTGTCCGAGGCGTTGGAGGCTTTCCGCCGTATCATCGCTGCAAAGTTCGATCGAACGGCGAAGTAAACGAAGAGGTCGAACCCAAGCTGAAGATGTCGTGCTACTGTCTCTGAAAAACCACAAGAGGCAACTTCCTTCACAGCTGCGGAAATGCTATGTGCGATGAGTTACAGGAAAATCTCGCACTTTGCAAAGCAGAACTCGACTGACCTAAAATCAGTTTTTAAAAAAACTTGCCAGCACAATCCCTTGCCCAAGACTGCCATGAATTACCAGCAAAATCCCCCTCAGCAAAACCTACAGACCCTTCCCTCCAATTACCCTCGCGATTGGGCTCATCGCTGTTACCGTTCAAGGTACAACAGAAAATGGAAGAATATGAATTCTTCACACCCTCAATTTGCGATTAGTAAGTGTGTGGTCGGGGGTTAAGGGGTGAAGGCAGGAGAATGGGGTTGAGAGGGAGAGATAGATCAGCCATGATTGAATGGCGGGGTGGATTTGGCCTCATTCTGCTACCAGAGGTTACAAAGTTGTGACATTAATACGTCAATTTTAATTTTCAGATCTCAGCGTGATGCCTGCGTTTCTGTTGGCTGTTGAAACCATATAACAATTACAACAATAACAAAACAGGCCATCTCGGCCCTTCAAGTCCATGCCGAACAACTTTTTTTCCCTTAGTCCCACCTGCCTGCACTCATACCATAACCCTCCATACCCTTCTCATCCATATGCCTATCCAATTTATTTTTAAATTATACCAACGAACCTGCCGCCACCACTTCCACTGGAAGCTCATTCCACACCACTACCACTCTCTGAGTAAAGAAGTTCCCCCTCATGTTACCCCTAAACTTCTGTCCCTTAATTCTAAAGTCATGTCCTCTTGTTTGAATCTTCCCTATTCTCAAAGGGAAAAGCTTGTCCACATCAACTCTGGCTATCCCTCTCATCATTTTAAAGACCTCAATCAAGTCCCCCCTTAACCTTCTGCGCTCCAGAGAATAAAGACCTAACTTATTCAACCTATCTCTGTAACTTAGCTGTTGAAACCCAGGCAACATTCTAGTAAATCTCCTCTGTACCCTCTCTATTTTGTTGACATCCTTCCTATAATTGGGCGACCAAAATTGTACACCATACTCCAGATTTGGTCTCACCAATGCCTTGTACAATTTTAACATTATATCCCAGCTTCTATACTCAATGCTCTGATTTATAAAGGCTAGCATACCAAAAGCTTTCTTTACCACCCTATCTATATGAGATTCCACCTTCAAGGAACTATGCACGGTTATTCCCAGATCCCTCTGTTCAACTGTATTCTTCAATTCCTCAAACAGGGAGCAAGTCAAGTCCATTTTATTTCTATAGCACATTTTAAAAAAAACTCTTGTTGACCAAAGTGCTTTCCATCAATGCAGGTACTAACGTGCGACATACAGTGGTACGTAGATCTAACAATACATACGTAAATACACACATACAGTGCTCCCTCAGAGGACCTCAAGAAACGCTTGTGAGCAGGAAAAACAAAAATGTGAAAATGCTTGGAATACCCAGCAGGTCAGGCACTGAATGGGTGTGGACAAGCATCCATTGTCATAGAGTCACCCAGCATGGGAACAGGTGGTGCAGTGGTAGAGCTGCAGCCTCACGGTGCCAGAGACCCAGGTTCGAACCTGTCCATTGACCCAAATTGTCCCTTAGTGTGTGTGGAGTTTTCGGAGCTCCCGCAACGCAACTTCTCCAGCCCGTGTCGCGGGGTTGGAACGACCCGGAGCGGGGCCGTACATCGCCCCGCGCGGCCTTAAATGGCCATGGGACTCACCATCGCCCGCCTGGGGCTTCAACATTGGGAGAAAAAATGGTGCACAGGGGAGAGAAAAGACTTTGCCTTCCATCACAGCGAGGAGGAGGGTACACAAAAGGCTGGAGAAACTCAGCGGGTGCAGCAGCATCTAAGGAGCGAAGGAGATAGGCGACGTTTCAGGTCGGGACCCTTCTTCAGACAGGGACCATTCCTTCGCTTCTCACGAAGGAAACGGTGTGCAGAGGTATCGGCACGCCTTGCCACGACACCTGAAGCCCACTGATAGCTGGTGATGTCAGTCTTTCGACTTCGGAGATACAGCATGGAAACAGGCCCTTCGGCCCACCGAGTCTGTACCGACCAACCCACACTAGCTCTATCCTGCACACACTGGGGACAATTTACAGAAGCCAATTAACCTACAAACTTGGAGTGTGGGAGGAGACCGGAGCTGCCGGAGAAAACCCACGCAGTCACGGGGAGGGCGTGCAAAGCTCCGTACAGACAGCAGCCGCCGTCTGGATCGAACTCTGGCGCCGTGAGGCAGCAACACTACCGCTGCGCCACCGTGTCGGCCTGGGAGATGAGCTAGGAGACGACGGGGAGCTGATAGCATCAGCAGAGCAGAAAGGAGATAAGCCATTGCTGACAGGGAATGAATGAATGGTAGGCGGTGTGTGTGAGGACGTGACAAGTTTCACGTCTCTTGCAAAGAGAGCAAGCTTAACGTGGAAACTAATCACCGATCTCTCCGATTAAAATCTACAAATGAAAGCTCGGTAGAACACCAGAAAATGTGCAGAAATCATACCTGCTGTTCCACAGGCCAGTGGAGCTGCAGACTGCACAACCTCAACTGTTTGGGTTCAATCCCAACCTCGGCTGCTCCCTTTGTGGAGTTTGCACGTTCACTCCTCCCCCACCCAGGTGCTCCAGCTCCCTCCCACTGCACCAGAGGACATGGGTTTAAGGTGATGGGGGGGGGGAGGGGGAAAGATTTAATACAAACCTGAGGGCTAACTTCTCTACACAAAGGGTGATGGGCGTATGGAGGTCGTGGAGGCAGGGACTATCGCAAAGTTTAAGAAATGTAGAAACATGGAAAGTATCTGCAGGTGTAGGCCATTCATCCCTTCAACCATTCAATATGACCAGTGCTGATCATCCACAATCAGTACCCCGTTCCCGCTTTCTCCCCATATCCCTTGATTCCGTTAGCCTGAAGAGCTAAATCTAACTCTATCTTGAAAACATCCAGTGAATTGGTCTCCGCTGCCTTCTGCGGAAGAAAATTCCACAGATTCGCAACTCTCTGGGTGAAGAAGTGTTTCCTCATCTCAGTTCTAAATGGCCCACCCCTTATTCTTAACATTTAGACAGGTACATGGAGGGGACAGGTTTAGAATCAGAGGTTATGAGAAGATGGCAGGAGTATAGGGCTAGGAGGGAGAGGTAGATCAGCCATGATTGAATGGCGGAGTAGACTCGATGGGCTGAATGGCCTAATTCTACTCCTGTCACATATGACCTAGAGAAATATGGGCAAACACAGGCAGGTGGGACTAGTTGGTCAGTGTTGGTCGATGTGGGCAAGTTGGGCCGAAGAGCCTGTTTCCACAGTGTCTGATACTATCACTCGAAGATGTGCAGGTTGGCAGGCTAACTGGCCTCAATAAATTGTCCCTGGTGTGTACGTAGGTAGTTGAATCTGGGAAGAGGTAATGGCAAACTGGGGAGATTAAAATGAGATGAGTATAGGCAGTTTGTAGACGTGCGAATGAGGATAAATAGAAAATGCCGGAGTAACTCGGCGGGTCAGGCAGCACCTCTGGTGAAAAGGAATGGGTGATGTTTCGGGTCGAGACCCTTCTTCAGAGTCAGGGGAAAGGGAAACGAGAGGTATAGACGGTGATGTAGAGAGATATGGGACAAATGAATGAAAGATGCGCAAAAAAAGTTAGGATGAGAAACAGGAAACAGGCCTTTGTTGGCTGTGGGGTTGGTGAAAACGAGTTACTGACAATGAGGCTCAACAAGACTCAACAAGATAGGCGATCAGTATGGGCGCAGTGGACTGAAGGGCCTGTTTCCGTGCTGTATGACTCTGACTCGTCTGATAAGCAAAGCAGGAACTGGTGCTAACGCATGTGTTATCTCAACTATCACCACAGGAGATGGAAAAGGTGAAAGATCTTGTTGTGGAGATAAGATACCAAGTAAATATGACAGCAGCAAGTCTGGGTGATATTATTATGGGTGAGGAGCTTAATGTAGTTTAGTTTAGAGATGCAGCACGGAAACAGGCCATTCGGCCAGCCAAGTCCACGCCGACCAGCGATCCCCGCACACTAACTCGACTCTACACACACCAGGGACAATTTTACATTTATACCAAGGAAATTAACCTACAAACCTGTAAGTCTTTGGGGTGTGAGAGGAATAGCCACTGACTTGGCCTCCACAGCCTTCTGTGGCAATGATTTCCACAGATTCACCACCCTCTGACTAAAGACGTTTCTCCTCCTCTCCTTCCTAAAGGAACTTCCTTTAATTCGGAGGCTGTGGCCTCTGGTCCTCGACTCTCCCACTAGGGGAAACGTCCTCTCCACATCCACTCCATTCAGGCCTTTCACTATACTGTACGTTTCTATGAGGTCCCCCTCTCATCCTTCTGAACTCCAGCGAGTAGAGGCCCAGTGCCGTCATAAGTTAACCCACTCATTCCTGGGGTCATTCTCGTAAACCACCTCCTGACCCGCTCCAGGGCCAGCACATCCTTCCTCAGATGCGGGGCCCAAAATAAGGGCGGCGTGGTGGCGCAGCGGTAGAGTTGCTCCTTACGGCGCCAGAGACCCGGGTTCGATCCTGACTACGGCTGCTTGTCTCTATGGAGTTTGCACGTTCACCCCGTAAACAGGTGGGCATTCTCTGAGATCTTCGGTTTCCTCCCACACTCCAAAGACGTACAGGTTTGTAGGTTAATTGGCTTGGTAAATGTAAAAATTGTCCCTAGTGTGTGTAGGATAGAGGGTAGGATAGAGGGTAGGATAGAGGGTAGGATAGAGGGTAGGATAGGATAGGGTGAACTGGGTGGGTCTGTTTCCGCACTGTATCTCTAAGTTCGCAAAGACTGGTCTATGTTCTATCTAATTCAAGAGAGAGCTAGATAGGGTTCTTAAAAATAGCGGAGTCAGGGGATATGGGGAGAAGGCAGGAACGGGGTACAGATTGTGGATGATCAACCATGATCACATTGAATGGCGATGCTGGCTCGAAGGGCCGAATGGCCTACTCCTGCACCTATTGTCTATTGTCTAATCAGAAAGCTATTTGAAAGAGCCAGCGCCGTGACACATTGACTCGTTGGGCTGATACACCTCCAACTTCTCCCACCTATGTAAGATTACCAATTGTACATGCGTGCGTGCGTGCGTGCGTGCGTGGGTGCGTGCGTGCAAGTGTTGAAGAGTAGAGGTGATGTTTAAACTTCCTGTGTTGCTTCATTTCCTTGTCCAAGTCAGTACATGATTCAGCGTTCCCAGTAATGATAGATCAGTCCGTCAGGTGGCCACCAATATCCACATTGACCACACCCGCTGGATTGCCATGTCAAAATATCTTCAAACACCAAAAGTCCGAACCGAAGCATGTCGCGGAAGTCAACCGTCAAACAAAATTAGGCCATTCAGCCCATCAAGTCCACTTCGCCAGTCAATCATGGCTGATCTCTGCCTCCTAATCCTATTTTGTTGCCTTCTCCCCATAATTCATGTCACCCGTTCTAATCAAGGATTTGTCTCTCTCTGCCTTAAAAAGGAGAGGTCAGATTAGGAATTGGACGGGGAGTTGAAGTGCAGAACAAACGGGAGATCAGGTTGGTTAGTACGAACTGAACATAGATGTTGGGCAAACCAAGGACCTTTGCATTTTTCTCCAGACTCTTTGGGCAAATCCACACTCTGCAAAGAGGTGGGCAACCGTCTCCTCTCCATAGCAGCCGTCCTGAGGGCAGCGTGCGCTGGTAGTGAGGTTCCGACGGTGCAGGAAGGATCTGACTGGGAGGGCTCCCCTCACCGCCAGCCAAGCCAGGTCTTGGTGCTTGTTAGTGAGTTCTGGCGAAGAAGCATTTTTCCAGACAAGCTGGGCAGTCTGCTCAGGGAACCACGCCACTGGGTTCATCGGGTCCTTTCCCTGCAGTGCCTGCAGGACATTCTGTGCTGACCACTGCCCAATGGACATGTGGTCAAAGGTGTTGGTCCGGAAGAACCTTTCCACAGACGACAGATGGGGCGGCAGTGTCCAGCTGACTGGCACCTTGCGTGGCATCTGCGCCAGGCCCATCCTTCGCAACACCGGGGACAGGTAGAACCTCAGCAGGTAGTGACACTTGGTGCCCACGTGCCTTGGCTCTACACTCCGCCTGATGCAGCCACACACGAAGGTGGCCATCAGGGTGAGGGCGACGTTGGGCACGCTTTTACCCCCGTTGTCTGTTGACTTGTACATTGTGGCCCGTCGCGCCCGGTCCATCCTCGACCCCCAGATGAACTGGAAGACGGCCCGGGTGATCCCTGTGGCGTAGGAAGGAGGGACAGGCAACACCTGTGCCAACTACAGCAGGCCCGAGAGCACCTCACACCTGATGACCAAATTCTTTCCCGTTATGGAGAGGGAGCGTTGCCTCCACAGCTCCAGCTTCCTCCCCACCCTGGCTACCCGCTCCAGCCAATTCTTGTTACTTGCCTCAGCCCCCCCGAACTAGATCTCCAGCACCTTCAAGAAGTCAGGCTTGATGGTGAAGGGGACGGAAGATCTGTCGGGCCAGTTGCCAAAGAGCATGGCCTCGCTCTTCCTGCAGTTCACCCTGGCTCCCGTGGCCGACTCAAACTGGTCGCAGATCCTAATCAGTCTGCAGACCGACCCTGGATCCGAGCAGAAGACAGCGACATTGTCCATGTACAGGGAGGTCTTTACTTGAATGCCCCCACTGCCGTGCAGTGTCACTCCTCTTATGCTCGCATCCTTCCTGATGGATTCGGCAAAGGGTTCAATACAGCAGACAAACAAGACAGGAGAGAGAGGGCAACCCTGCCTGACTCCAGACCTTACAGGGAAACTGTCCGATTCCCACCCATTGATTTGGACTGCACTACGGATGTCGGTGTAGAGTAGTTTGATCCAATTCCTGATTCCCTCCCCAAAACACCAGCGCACGCTGCCCTCGGGACGGCTGCTATGGAGAGGAGACGGTTGCCCACCTCTTTGCAGAGTGTGAATTTGCTCAAAGAGTCTGGAGAAAAATGCAAGGGTCCCTGGTACGCTTTATTCCAAACAGCTCCGTCACAGAGGACTCTGTGATTTACGGACTGTTCCCAGGGACACATTCAGAGACTGACATCGAGTGCTGCTGGAGGGTCATCAACTCGGTGAAAGACGCTCTTTGGTCTGCCCGAGCGTTGTTCACCACCCAGCAGAGCGAGATGTCCGTCGGGGAATGTTGCCGACTGGCCCACTGCAGACTGCAGGAGTACGTGCTGAGGGACGCACTGAAGCTCGGTGCAGCCAACGCCAAGGCTCGGTGGGGGAGGGCCACAGTCTAGGGTCCTTCCGCTGCTGGACATGGGGGGCACGGTATGGTGGAGACGCCCCTCAAAATAAGGGAAGGTATCCCATACCGGGGGGCCACATGAGTGGCACGGGTGGGGCATCGATTCGCAAAATTTGAGAAATGTATACAGACTGTATGGAACAATTTGTATAGCCTCCGAAAATGTCGGATGGATTTTTCTCACAGTTGATGTATTGTATATATTTATCTATCTATTTATATATATCTATTTTGAAATATTAAAAAAAAAAAAAAATAGAGCCTGCGCTTGGTCTCGCCGATGTAGAGAAGTCGACACCCGGAACAGCGAATCATGGCTGATCCATCTCTGCCTCCTAATCCTTTTTTCCTCCTTCTCCCCACAGCCCTTGAATTTGTCTATCTCTGCCTTAAAAATATCCACAGACTTGGCCTCCATAGCCCTCTGTGGCAAGGAGTTCCACAGATTAACTACCCTCTGACTAAAAAAGTTCCTCCTCACCCCCTTTCTAAAAGAGCGCCCCTTAATTCTGAGGCTGTGACCTCTGGTCCGAGACTCTCCCACCAGTGGAAAAACATCCTCTCCACATCCAATCTATTCACACCTTTCATTATTCTGTAAGTTTCAATGAGGTCCCCCCTCAACCTTCTAAACTCCAGCGAGTACAGGCACAGTGCCGTCAAACGCTCATCATATGTAAACCCACTCATTCCTGGAATTCCTAAAAAGTATTTTGGTTCAGGTTCAGGTTTAGGTTTGTTATTGCCACGTGTTCCAAGGTACAGTGAGAAGCTTTATTTTACACGTTATCAGATAATATGACATAATCTCAATCTTCCAACCTACCCCACCTCGCAATTTTTTTACCTGCACTTTTTCTATACCAGTAACAGTATAACGCTGAAACACTGTATTACGCACACAGGTATTTTTTTTCTCTTTCCAGTCCTTGTTGTACTTGTGCATGTCTTGATTATGCTCATGTATAATATGATTTGACTGGATAGCCCGCAAAGTTTGTTCCTGTGCCTTGGTACATTTCTTCTTAGGCCCCCTTCGGTCATGGATGACTATGGGTGGGTCCAGGGCGCTATTCCCTATATGGAGGACGCTTGTGCGTGACTTTGATAAACGCGGGAAGACTGGTGCAAAGCCATGGTCCTTGACAGATCTGGGTCAGGATCCAGTGGCATGGAGTCCAAGATGACCGGAGACCCGTTCCTGCTGCAGCCTTCATCGGCCTTCCCAGCCGTTGTGACGCTCCACTAAGGTCAGCCATCGTCCTCCGCCTGTTCCACCGTTGAGGTCTTGGTTGGATTGGCTCTTTGTCAGAGACCTCCCCCTCGACCTTACCGCCATGGGTGGCCGTACCAGGAGCATCGCCCCAGACGGCATCGCTCTCAGGATCTCAGGTCCATGTGGCAAGAATAAACCAATACTTCTATTTATTGCTTCTTTTTTTACATAGCACCGTTAATGGCTTTGATGCACGACAATGCATTTTAAGGAAGCATTGTCAAAGGTGCTGTAAGATCCAGCATAATAGATCGATAACACAATTACTGGGCAGCACGGTGGCGCAGCGGTAGAGTTGCTGCCTTACAGCGCCAGAGACCTGGGTTCGATCCTGACTACGGGCGCTGTCTGTACGGAGTTTGTACGTTCTCCCGCAGTGACCTGCGTGAATTTTCTCCGGGTGCTCCGGTTTCCTCCCTCGCTCCACAGATGCATAGGGCTGAAGGTTAATTGGCTTCGGTAAAATGATAACTTTTCCCTAGTGTGTGTATGTGTGTGTGTGTGTGTGTGTAGGATAGTGTTAGTGAGCGTGGGTTGCTGGTCGGTAGGACAACGGGCCTGTTTCCTAAAATAAACCGATGGTATCTCTATGCTGAACTAAACTAAACCAATACCAGTGCCAGTCTCAGATTTTTTTAGCCCTAATTACTGACATCTGCTCGTAGCTTACTGAATGACATGTCGTTACTAGGATACTGATGTTTAGAAATGGGACAATAAGGGAAATGATGAAATACTCGAGTAACTGCAATACCAGTTCCTCTTAAAGTGTATGGTGGACCTGTGCTAGACTGCTGCGTGTTTAACAGATGCATGCATGTTTCCCGTGCAGGATCTTGCAGCATCGTTGACAGTGTTCCCTTGAAATGCATCGTCATCCATTTGCATCATTAAAGGTGCTATGTAACAAAACCCTTGCCCAACCATATCTCTGTGTCCCCCGACTCTCTCAGTCTGAAGAAGGGTCTTCTCGACCCGAAACGTCACCCATTCCTTCTATCCAGAGATGCTGCCTCTCCCGCTGAGTTACTCCAGCATTTTGTGTCCATCTTCCATGTAAAAAAGGAACTGGTACATAACCTCATAAAAGTAAGAATGTCATTGTCCCATCCGGGACATGTAACAATAAAACACTCTTGACTCTTGACCTCATATGATTATAACTTTACTAGACTAAGGGGGACCCATTGGGTCCCATGTTCACATGGGAGGGCTGGTCCCCCAACGCAATATTCCACCTCTCCACCAATTCCAATATTGGTGGTCAGTGGGGGGGGGGGGGGGGGGGGCTTTCTGGAGCGCTAATATGGGTATTGTGGGCTGAAGGGCCTGGTTTCCAGAGGGCTAATATAGACATTGTGGGCCAAATGGATTCTTGGGGTGACAGCTCAGTCACTCAAGCATGATGTGCTGGCAGCTCACTCACTCACGGCTGGTGGGCTAGCAGTTGACTCACGGCTATTCCTTGAAATTCCATTTCAAACAGGGTGCAAGGCCACCAAATTCAAATGCAGTTTCTTACCACTTCAAGCAGGATGCAAGGCCATCAAATTCAATTGCAGTTTCATACCACTTCAAGCAGGGTGCAGGGTCATCAAATTATCATCCCTCCCCCCCTCCCACCAGAAGAGGCGTGGCTTTCATGGCGTGATTGACAGTAGAGAGATTCTCAAGTTTTTTCAAAACACTAATAACACTTTTATTTTTAATGGATGGGAAGAATCCTCTGCACCTGATAAGCGGAGGGGGGCTGAGTAAGATGGCCAAAAATCACAGCCGCAAATGGTAGCGTTTGATCTAAGATCAATATACAGTGCAAACAGGAAGTTATGCAGGTACCACCACCAACAACCATTTGCAGTGCAGCATTAAAAAGCAGTTACCACCGCCAACAACCATTTGCAGTGCAGCATTTCAAAGCAGTTACCACCACCAACAACCATTTGCAGTGCAGCATTTCAAAGCAACCACATTTTCATTTTCAAACCACATTAAGGGCACTCACAGTTGAGTAGACATGTGTTCGGTGTTATTCACAGCTCAGAGAGACGTGACGTGACCCTCTTGCTTCCTCCATCTTGCAGAGACTGAGTGAGGCACAACACTTCCGGGTTTTATAGTCACTCCCCCCTCCCACCAGCAGGGGCAGCAGAGAGAATGTCAACATTTTTTAAACATTAATAACTCTTTTATTTTTCATCGATGGGAAAAAATCAACTTGTCCTGCGCAGCGAAGGGGGACTAAGATGGCCAAAGATCACAGCCATAAGTGGCAGCGTCTTTTTAAAAATCATGAAACAGTAAAACAGGAAGTGGTCAAGATGTTACTTTTAATAATATAGATATGCTCCCGATGTTGGGGGAGCCCAGAACCAGGGGCCACAGTTTAAGAATAAGGGGTAAACCATTTAGAACCGAGATGAGGAAATAGTTTTCCACCCAAAGGGTTGTGAATCTGGAGGCCAATTCTCTGGATGCTTTCAAGAGAGAGTTAGATAGAGCTCTTAAAGATAGCAGAGTCCGGGGATATGTGGAGAAGCAGGAACGGGGTACTGATTGTGGATGATCAGCCATGGTCATAGTGAATGGCAGTGCTGGCTTGAAGGGCCGAATGGCCTACTCCTGCACCTATTGTCTATTGTCTATTTATGAGTTACAGGAAGAGATTTAGGCCATTCAGCCCATCAAGTCTTCTCTGCCATTCAATCATGGCTGATCTATCTTGCCCTCTCAACCCCATTCTCCTGCCTTCCCCCCATAACCCCTGACACCCGTACTGATCACCAATCTGTCAAGCTTTGCCTTCAAAATATCCATTGATTTGGCCTCCACAGCCGTCTGGGTATTAGGGTATTAGTATATTATTGTCAGTTGCACCAATTTTGCGTGCTATCCAGCTAAATCATGTTCTGCACAATACAAAAGCACAATCAGGCCTTACACAAGTGGAAAGAGAAAAATAACCAGAGTGCAGAATACAGTATTACAACATTATAGTGTGACAGGGGAATAGGGTTGAGAGGGAAGGATACTGTCAGCCAAAATTGAATGGCGAAGCCGACTTGATGGGCCGAACGGCTTAATTCTGCCCCTGTAACTTATGAACATGGACATGTACCTTTTTCTATATAGCACCTTTAGCGTTACAGTTAAAGTGCAATGTCCACAATATTTTTTAAAGTACAATGTGCACAATAAGGTAGGTTGGAAGATCAGGACTACACTTTAGCTTATGGGAAGACCATTCAGTAGTCTGATAACAGCAGAGAAGGATCTGTTCCTTAGACACAAGTTCACAAGTTATAGGAGTAGAATTAGGCCATTCGACCCATCGTGTCTCCTCCGCCAATCGATCATGGCTGATGGTTTAAGAAAGAACTGCAGATGCTGGAAAAATCGAAGGTAGACAAAAAGTGCTGGAGGAACTCAGCGGGTGAGGCAGCATCTATGGAGCGAAGGAATAGGTGACATTTCGGATAAAGACCCTTCTTCAGTCTGATGTCGGGGGGGGAGGGGCCGGAAGATGAAAGGAAGAGGCGGAGACAGTGGGCTTTGTGGGAGAGCTGGGAAGGGGAGGGGAAGGAGGGAGAAAGCAAGGGCTATCTAAAATTAAAAGTCAATGTTCATACCGCTGGGGTGTAAACTGCCCAAGCGAAATATGAGGTGCTGCTCCTCCAATTTGCACTGGGCCTCACTCTGGCCACGGAGGAGGCCCAGGACAGAGAGGTCGGATTGGGAATGGGAGGGGGAGTTGAAGTGCTGGGCCACCGGGAGATCAGGTTGGTTAGTACGAACTGAGCGTAGGTGTTGGGCGAAGCGATCGCCGAACCTGCGCTTGGTCTCACCGATGTAGAGAAGTTGACACCTGGAACAGCGAATCATGGCTGATCCATCTCTGCCTCCTAATCCTTTTTTCCAGCCTTCTCCCCACAGCCCTTGAACGCGTCTATCTCTGCCTTAATAATATCCACTGACTTGGCCTCCACAGCCCTCTGTGGCATTGAGTTCCACAGATTCACTACCCTCTGACTAAAGAGTTTCCTCCTTCTTCACCTCCATCTAAAATAGCACCCTCTCTGGCGGTGGCTCTTTCAAACATTCGTATCTTCTGCCCAAACAGAGAGACCAGGGTGAGAATGGTTCTTGACTTGTTGGCCCGTTTCCCCGTGGCAGCGTAAAATGTAGATGGAGTCGATGGTGGGGAGTCTGGTCTGTGTGTTAGACTGGGCTACATCCACAACTTCCTGCAGTTTCCTGTGGTCTTGAGCAGAGCTGGTGCCAAACCAAGCTGTGATGAATCCTGATAGGATGTTTTCTACAAAGCATCCTTCTGCAGAAGTTGTTATTGCAGCCGCTGTATTGTAATTTTATTTTTTTGAGATTTAGATCACGCAATATGAACTGCCTGCAACTGTCTGTCTGAAGAAGAGTCTCGACCCGAAACGTCGCCTATCTCCTTCGCTCCTTAGATGCTGCTGCACCCGCTGAGTTTCTCCAGCTTTTTGTGTAACCCTGTCTGCATTTATAGTTCATCCCCAATGCCCCTGTCCCACATAGGTGATTTTTTAAGCGACTATAGGGGACTAGGCTATCACCACATGGTCGCCGAGGTGTCGCCTGTATGGTCGTGAGTCGTCTCCTCAGTCGCCCAAAGAGTCGTAGCGTCTTTCTGGTCGCCGCTGGATTTTGAAATGTTCAAAACTTTTCGGCAATTAGCGTAGCTTGACATCTCCTGCTGTCGTAGGTTGTCGCCAGGATGACGTCGGTTGTCGCCGGGCGCCGACTTCGGTGAATTCCATTGGCGATTACCTACATCAACCTACGTCAACTGGAGACAGGTACCGGCGCCTGAATTGTCTTCAGTTTTCTTCAGTTGTTGCTGACAGGGTCGTAGCTTGTCGCGGGTGGAAGTAGGTCGGCATAGGTGTAGTCATAGGTGCACGTCCTAATGGGTCGCCGGTTATCGGTAGCTTGCCGTAGCTTGACGTCGACTGGGTGGTAGGTTGTTGTAGACATTGTTGTAGACATTGTCGCAGGGAGGTCCAGTCGCCATCTTTCGGCGACCTGCTACGACTATGAGTCGCCAAAAAAATCGCCTAAGTGGGACAAGCCCATAATTGTTTAGTTTAGTTTATATATCTAGTTTATCATTTACATATATAGTTTTTTTATATAGTTTATATAGACATATGATGAAAGAATTGATTCACTGGGCTTACAGTGGCTTGCAAAAGTATTCATACCCCATGAACTTTTCCACATTTTGTCACGTTACAACCACAAACGTAAATGTATTTTATTTGGATTTTATGTGATGGACCAACACAAAGTGGCGCATAATTGTGAAGTGGAAGGAAAATGATACATGGTTTTCAAATTTTTTTACAAATAAAAAACTGAAAAGTGTGGCGTGCAAAAGTATTCAGCTCCCCTGAGTCAATACTTTGTAGAACCACCTTTTGCTGCAATTACAGCTGCAAGTCTTTTGGGGTATGTCTCTACCAGCTTTGCTCATCTAGAGACTAAAATATATTTACGTTTGTGGCTGTGATGTGACAAAATGTGGAAAAGCTCAAGGGGTATGAATACTTTTGCAAGCCACTGTTTATTCACTGGAATTTAGAAGGATGAGAGGATATTTCATGGAAACAGATAAAATTCTTAACGGATTGGACAGGCAAATGCAGGAAAAATGTTACCGATGTTGGGGGAGTCCAGAACCAGGGGTCACAGTTTAAGAATAAGGGGTGGGCCATTTGGGACTGAGATGAGAAAAAACCTTTTCACCCAGAGAGTTGTGAATCTGTGGAATTCTCTGCCACAGAAGGCAGTGGAGGCCGATTCACTGGATGTTTTCAAGAGAGAGTTAGTTTTAGCTCTTATGGGCTAAAGGAATCAAGGGATATGGGGAGAAGGCAGGAACTGATTGTGGATGATCGGCCATGATCACATTGAATGGCGGTGCTGGCTCAAAGGGCCAAATGGCCTACTCCTGCACCTATTTTCTATGTTTCTATGTTTAGTTTAGTTCAGTTTAGAGATACAGCGTGGGAACAGGCCCTTTGGCCCACCGAGTCCGTGCCGACCAGCGATCCCCGAACACACTTAATACTATCCTACACACAAAAGGGACAATTTTCCAATTTTTTTTTTACTGAACCCAATTAACCGACAAACCTGTACGTCTTTGTAGTGTGGGAGGAAACTGGAGCACCCGGAGAAAACCCACACAGATCATTGGGAGAACGTACAAACCCCATACAGACAGCACCCGTCGTCAGGATTGAACCCAGGACTCTGGCGCTGTGAGGCAGCAACTCTACCGCTGTGCCACCGTGCCGCCATTGTTCCATAATTGAGGAGATCATTCAGTCAACCACAGCAGCTGGCCAAGGTCTGACTGAGCAGTGTTGGGAGTATCCTCCTCTAATGGACATTATCAGACCATGGCTCTCATTACAACCTTAATTTTACATTTACTTAATTCATTTAATTCAAATTCTTGGGTGAGATTCGAACTCATGTCTCTGGATTATAAGGTCACAAGTGATAGGACTAGAATTAGGCCATTCGGCCCATCAAGTCCACTCCGTCATTCAATCATGGCTGATCTATCTCTCCCTCCTAACCCCATTCTCCTGCCTTTTCCCCATAACCCCTGACACCCCGTACCAATCAAGAATTTATCCATCTCTGCCTTAAAAATATCCATCAACGGGGTAAAGTGAAAAGCTTTTCACTGTACCACAGTACACGTGACAATAAACTAAACTCCACAACACAACATGAGGGCAAATGGTGTTGGCAATCTATCGATGATTAATCCATCAGCGGTCATCACTAACAAAACCTATTTTCTACTTAGTGACTTGGATAGGGTGGGTGAGTGGGCAGATGCAGTATAATGTGGATAAATGTGAGGTTATCCACTTTGGTGGCAAAAATAGGAAAACCGACTACTATCTAAATGGTGGCCAATTAGGAAAAGGGGAGATGCAGCGCGACCTGGGTGTCATGGTACACCAGTCATTGAAAGTAGGCATGCAGGTACAGCAGGCAGTGAAGAAAGCCAATGGTATGTTAGCTTTCATAGCAAAAGGATTTGAGTATAGGAGCAGGGAGGTTCTACTTCAGTTGTATAGGGTCTTGGTGAGGCCACACTTGGAGTATTGCGTACAGTTCTGGTCTCCAAATGTGAGGAAGGACATTATTGCCATAGAGGGAGTGCAGCGAAGGTTCACCAGACTGATTCCTGGGATGTCAGGACTGTCTTATGAACAAAGACTGCATAGACTCGGTTTATACTCTCTAGAATTTAGGAGATTGAGAGGGGATCTTATAGAAACTTACAAGATTCTTAAGGGGTTGGACAGGCTAGATGCAGGAAGATTGTTTCCGATGTTGGGGAGGTCCAGGACAAGGGGTCACAGCTTGAGGATAAGGGGGAAATCCTTTAGGACCGAGATGAGAAGGAATGTTTTCACACAGAGAGTGGTGGGTCTCTGGAACTCTCTGCCACAGAGGGTAGTTGAGGCCAGTTCATTGGCTATATTTAAGAGGGAGTTAGATGTGGCCCTTGTGGCTAAGGGGATCAGAGGGTATGGAGAGAAGGCAGGTACGGGATACTGAGTTGGATGATCAGCCATGATCATATTGAATGGCGGTGCAGGCTCGAAGGGCCGAATGGCCTACTCCTGCACCTAAATCCTATGTCTATGTCTATTGATCATTTTAATACAATGATAAGATATTCTGATTGACGATTTGATTCGCAATTGATACAGAACATAAAATAGTGCAACACAATAACTGGAGTCTGAACAAGTCTGAAGAAGGGTCTCGAACCGAGAAACGTTACCCATTCCTGCCCTCCAGAGATGCTGCCTGCCCAGCTGAGTTACCCCAGCTTTTTATGTCCACAATGTCCATGCCGAACATGAGGCCAAGTTAAACGAATCTCCTCTCCCTGCATGTGATCCATGTAGCAATGTTACAAAATTTTAAGATTTTAAAAATCAAGTCTGCAATTTATCCCATCAGATAAAGCATAAAAAGAAGTTTAATTTGACACCTAATTCACTTTCATATCTTCAGTATTAAGAAAGTTATGACCATTTTCATACTCGGAAATTAGCATCTTGTTCCTCATTGCCTTTCAATTGACTTAACTCAAAAGCTGTGATCTAGAACAGTCAAAAGCCCATACCTTTCTTAAAACTTAAGAGAACTCAATGAAATTTTCAGTTATTATAGATTGAAGCATTCTGAAACAAATATGACACAATCTTACTTGGATGACCTGAAATTAAAGCATATAATTAGTTAGTTATCTAATTGTAGCTAATTACAAAATTAAATGAGTAGATCTAAACATCTATCCATTTCTTAAGAAAAGATAAACTTTTTTTAAATTGCCTAAGTGTCCAAATAACATTCACACAATAATCCACAATATAACATAATTTTTAAATCTCATTTTCATGAATTTATAGGCCAAATGGAAGGAATTTAGTGTTTAATGCCTGTAAATTAATGGCCATTTAAATCAACTAGCGAGTGGGTTTTAGTGGAACGCGGTGGATTAGAACGTTGCGGTTTGCGGTGAAGTCAGTATGAAAAATACTGTTGGTTCATACATATTTTTGGTCCCCTTTTCGCAACATGAAAATGTGATTAAAGCCTTCCTAAAAACCAAGATTTTATGTAAAAATAAACTGTGTAGCTTCTTTTATCGCCTACGTTAGGTCCGTTCCGCTGTCACCGTTCAGAGCTTTAGAAGATGATTTCTAAACTACTCTAGTTAATAAATAATCTAGCGTAGTTTAAAAAATAGCTTCATGAATGAAATGTCGGAGCGATTTCTCTTTAGCGACGAAATCGCCCGACATTGATCAACTTGGACTGTCTGGGGGAAAACGGCATTTTAAACCCGCACCCCTCTGAAAGGCGCCAAAGTCACGCACACGGGGAGCGGCAGAACTGCAGCGCTGCTAAAGGCAGGTATTGTAACATACCGAGATTCATGTCCCTCCATTCCCTGCATATCCATTTGCTGATGTAAATTCCCGGGATGGCGGGACTGTCATATGCTGAGAGAATGGAGCGGCTGGGCTTGTACACTCTGGAGTTTAGAAGGATGAGAGGAGATCTTATTGAAACATATAAGATTGTTAAGGGCTTGGACACGTTAGAGGCAGGAAACATGTTCCCGATGTTGGGGGAGTCCAGAACCAGGGGCCACAGTTTAAGAATAAGGGGTAAGCCATTTAGAACGGAGCCAAGGAAACACTTTTTCTCACAGAGAGTGGTGAGTCTGTGGAATTCTCTGCCTCAGAGGGCGGTGGAGGACGGTTCTCTGGATGCTTTCAAGAGAGAGCTAGATAGGGCTCTTAAAGATAGTGGAGTCAGGGGATATGGGGAGAAGGCAGGAACGGGGTACTGATTGTGGATGATCAGCCATGATTGCATTGACTGGCTCAAAGGGCCAAATGGCCTACTCCTGCACCTATTGTCTATTGAAGTGACAACGCACCCTGTCATGTTGAGGTACTCCTTTGTTGAATCTTGCAACCGTAAATGGAAATATGTTTTTTGAGTCTGTAGTTTTTTTAGAGATACAGTGCGGAAACAGGCCCTACGGCCCACCGAGCCCGCACCGACCAGTGATCCCCGCACTTTAACACTATGCAACACACACTAGGGACAATTTACAATTTTATCAAAGCCAATTAACCTGCAAACCTAACATCTTTGGGTGGTGGGAGGAAACTGGAGCACCCGGAGAAAACCCACGCAGGTCACGGGGAGAAGGCACTGGTAGTCAGGATGGAACCCGGTTCTCTGCCGCTGTCAGGTAGCCACTCACTGTATCACTCTATGACTCTATAAATGCAGGCAGGTGGAACTTGTCACGGTGGCGCAGCGGTAGAGTTGCTGCCTTACAGCAAGATGCAGCGCCAGAGACCCGGGTTCGATCCCGACTACGGGTGCTGTCTGTACGGAGTTTGTACGTTCTCCCCGTGACCCGCGTGGGTTTTCTCCAAGATCTTCGGTTTCCTCCCACACTCCAAAGCCGTATAGGTTTGTAAGTTAATTGGCTTGGTAAATGTAAAAAAATATATCCCTAATGTGTGTAGGATAGTGTTAGTGAGCGGGGACTGATGGTCAGCGAGGACCCGGTGGTCCGAAGGGCCTGTTTCCGCGCTGTATCACTAAACTAAACTAGTGTAGCTGGGACATGTTGGCCGGTGTGGGAAAGTTGGGTCGAAGGGCCTGTTTCCACGCTGTATCACTCTTTTCTAATGGGGCTGTCCCACTGTACGAGCTAATTTCCCCCTAATTTTCCCCTGATTCGAACTCGGAGAATTACGGTAATGGCCGCTCGTAGGTACTCGGGGCTCTCGTGGACATTTTTCAACGTGTTTAGTGTAGTTTAGAGATTTAGTTTGCAGACTATATTAAAGTCTAATTCAATGTCCTGAGAGGTGAAGAAGACCCATGCATTGACGCCAAAATGCCTGATCTACCTTGCCAGCCCGCTCTGCGCGGTTTCAGCAATACTCAAAATCCTTTGGACAAAAAATAATGTGATTAAGCTGAGATAATCTCAAAGATTTGAAGATGTCTTTTCGACGGCTAATATGATGGCTTTCCTCAGGAAGTCTCAGCACGGTGGCGCAACGGTAGAGTTGCTGCCTCACAGCGCCAGAGACCCGGTTTCAATCCTGACTACAGGATCTGTCTGTACGGAGTTTGTGTGTTCTCCCCGTGTTGAAAAATCTTCACGAGTCTTCACGAGCTTACCGCGTTTCATGAGTACCTGCCGTTAGCGTTAGGAGCAGCTAAGAGACGTCCCTGAACTCCGACGTACCCGCAACGTACATTCTACGTGCTTACCACGAGTTTGATTTTTTTTTAACCTCGGGAGAGCTCTTGAATTAGCTCATACAGTGGGACAGCCCCATAACTCTACCGCTGCGCCACCATGCTGCCCTTCCACCATTTTGTGATTTATTTACTTACCAGATAGTCTGTGAGTTCGGTGCCTGTGAAGGAGATGGGAGACTCCTGGCAGCGACAAGGGTGAGAACAGCGCGGCGGAGACCACGACCGCTGCCTCGTTAGTGTGGCGCCCCACCGCTGGTCCTCCGGATCCCCCAGCTTCCTCCAACAGGTATGTTGCCGTTGGTCCCATGGGGAGAAGACATCTGGCATCTCGTACCAGCCTGGGCCGTGGGACACGCTCGGCCAAGTGTGCGGGACGTCCCAGCCCGGCTCCAGCTCGTACCCGCTCCTCCCATTCTCCCAGCAGACATTCCTCGGATGAAGGCCTGCTGGTGGCTGCTGTAGTTGGCCCACGATCGTGGGATCGCCCACACCTCCACTAGCAACTGGGCACACACAAAGACAAAGCACACACTTAGAACACTGAACGTAAAACAGTGCGGACAAAATGTTTAGTTTAATAGCCCTGTCCCACAGTGCGAGTTCATTCCAAGAGCTCTCCCGAGTTTAAAAAAAAAATCAAACTCGTGGTAAGCACGGAGAATGAACGTAGCGGGTACGTCGGAGCTCGGGGACGTCTCTTCGCGGCTCGTAACGCTAACGGCAGGTACTTGGGAAGACTCGCTAACGGCAGGTAAGCACGGGAAGACTGGTGAAGATTTTTCAACGCATTGAAAAATGTCCACAAGAGCCCCGAGTACCGACGAGCGGCCATTACCGTAAATCTCCGAGTTCGAATCAGGGCAAACTCGGGAGAGCTCTTGGAATGAACTCGTACTGTGGGATAGGGCTTTAAGGTAGTCATGAATGCTGGAGAAACTCAGCGGGTGAGGCAGCATCTATGGAGCGAAGGAATAGGTGACGTTTCGGGTCGTCCCGACCCGAAACGTCACCTATTTCCTTCGCTCCATAGATGCTGCCTCACCCCGCTGAGTTTCTCCAGCATTTATGTCTACCTTCGATTTTTTCCAGCATCTGCAGTTCTTTCTTAAACAAATGTTCAGTTTAGTTTAGTTAAGAGATACAGCGTGATAACAGGCCCTTCGGCCCACCGGGTCTGCGCCGACCAGCGATCCCCACGCATTAACACTATCCTACACCCACCAGGGGCGATTTACACATACACCAAGCTAATTAACCTACAAACCTGCACGTCTTTGGAGTGTGGGAGGAAACCGAAGATCTCTGAGAAAACCCACGCAGGTCACGGGGAGAACGTGCAAACTCCGTACAGACAGCGCCCGTGGTCGGGATCGAACCCGGGTCCCCGTCGCTGCATGGCAGTGACTCCACTGCTGCGCCACCCTGACCCCCCAAATGTGTAGGAAGGAATCGGAGGTGCTGGTTCACAATGAAGATAGACGCGAAACGCTACTGTGATTCAGCGGGACAGGCAGCATCTCTGGAGGAGAGGAACGGGTGAGGTTTCTGGTCGAGACCCTTCTTCAGGGATGAATCAAGCATGAATCTCACCCCGGTCGTTCCCTCTACTCCCCTCTCCCACCAGGCAAGAGGTACAGGTCGGAAGAGGTACAGGGACATATTGTGGTGTTTTTAAGAGACTATTAGATTGTCAAAAGATGGCACAAAGTTCTGGAGTAAATCTGTGAGTCAGGCAGCATTTCTGGAGGACATGGATAGGTGACAATGTTTCAGGTCGAGACCCTGATTCAGTCTGCAGAAGGGTCTCGACATTCCTTCTCCCCAGAGATGTTGCCTGTCCCGCTGAGTTACTCCAGCTTTTAGTGTCTACCTTAAGTTACAAAGCACATCGGGACCCCCATTTGTTCTACCCCCCACCCCCCTCCCTCACAGAGGCCCCCCCTCCATTATCCTCCCCCTCCCCAACATGGATACGCAGGGAATCACGTGCAGGAGATTAGTTTAACTTGGCAACAGGGTCAGCACAGACATTGTGGGCCGAAGGGCCCGTTCCTGCACTGTACTGTTCCTTGTTTCCGTGAAAAGTTGATCCCAAGTACTCTCTCTCTCTTCGCGGGCTTCAGGAGAGGAAATCAACAATGGGAGAGAAAGCAAAACAAGGGTGGCACGGTGGCGCAGCGGGTAGAGTCGCTGCCTCACAGCGCCAGAGACCCGGGTTCGATCCCGACCACGGACGCTGTCTGTACGGAGTTCGTACGTTCTCCCCGTGGGTTTGCTCCGAGATCTTCGGTTTCCTCCCACGGTCCAAAGGCGTGCAGGTGTGTAGGTTAATTGGCTTGGTAAATGTAAAACTGTCCCTAGTGTGTGTAGGATAGCATTAGTGTGCGGGGATCGCTGGTCGGCACGGACTTGGTGGGCCGAAGGGCCTGCATCCGCTGTGTATCTCTAAACTAAACAAAATATTTAAAAATGCATTTACATTTACAAGCTGTTGCTAGACGCAAGCTGCAAATTGTCACTAGTATGTTGGATAGCGTTAGTGTACAGTGGGATCGCTGGTCGGCACGGACTCGTTGGGCCAAATGGCCTGTTTCTCCAAAGTCTAGTTTAGTGTAGTTTAGAGATTTAGTTTCAAGACTATATTAAAGTCTAATTCAATGTCCTGAGAGGTGAAGAAGACCCATGCATTGACGCCAAAATGCCTGATCTAACTTGCCAGCCCGCTCTGCGCGGTTTCAGCAATACTCAAAATCCTTTGGACAAAAAATAATGTGATTAAGCTGAGATAATCTCAAAGATTTGAAGATGTCTTTTCGACGGCTACTATGATGGCTTTCCTCAGGAAATCTCAGCACGGTGGCGCAGCGGTAGGGTTGCTGTTTCACAGCGCCAGAGACCCGGTTTCAGTCCTGACTACGGGATCTGTCTGTACGGAGTTTGTGTGTTCTCCCCGTGGCCTGCGTGGGTTTTCTCCGGGTGCTCCGGCTTCCTCCCACACTCCAAAGACGTGCAGGTTTGCAGGCGAATTGGCGTGGTGTCATTGCAAACTGTCCCTGGTGTGTGTAGGATAGTGTTAGGATAGTGTAGGATAGGATAGTGTGCGGGGATCGCTGGTCAAGTCGGACCCGATGGGCCGAAGAGCCTGTTCCCGCGTTGTATCTCTAAACTAAACTAAGTCTGAAGAAGGGTTTCAACCCGAAACGTCGCCTATCTCCTTCGCTCCTTAGATGCTGCTGCACCCGCTGAGTTTCTCCAGCCTTTTGTGTAACCCTAAACCACACTAAAACGATTTATATTTTTTAAAATTGCCATTTGCTACTGCAGTTCACGAAGAGATGTGAGATCTGATTGGTTAATGCTGTTGCTAAGGTCAGGGCAGCATATGAGAGTCATACACAAAATGCTGGAGTAACTCAGCGGGACAGGCAGCATCTAAGAGCATCTTGGAGAGAAGGAACGGGTGACGTTTCAGGTTAAGACCCTTCTTCAGCTCTCAGCCCGAAACATCACCCATTCCTTCTCTCCAGAGATGCTGCCAGTCCCACAGAGTTACTCCAGCATGCAGTTTCTTCCTACACATAGAAACATAGAAACATAGACAATAGGTGCAGGAGTAGGCCATTCGGCCCTTCTAGCCAGCACCGCCATTCAATGTGATCATCCAAAATCAGTACCCCGTTCCTGCTTTCTCCCCCATATCCCTTGATTCCGTTAGCCCTAAGAGCTGTATCTAACTCTCTCTTGAAAACATCCAGTGAGTTGGCCTCCACTGCCTTCTGTGGCAGAGAATTCCACAGATTCACAACTCCCTGGGTGGAGTTATGGATATTTGAGTCGTATTATACCCCTTAGAGTCATAGAGCTGTGCAGCAGGCAGGCCCTTCGGCCCAACTCGTCCATGCTGACCCAGCTGGCATACTGGGCTAGTCCCATTTGCCTGCATTTGGCTCATGTACTCAGTTTATACTCTCTAGAATTTAGGAGATTGAGAGGGGATCTTATAGAAACTTACAAAATTCTTAAGGGGTTGGACAGGCTAGATGCAGGAAGATTGTTCCCGATGTTGGGGAGGTCCAGGACAAGGGGTCACAGCTTAAGGATAAGGGGGAAATCCTTTAGGACCGAGATGAGAAGGACTTTTTTCACACAGAGAGTGGTGGGTCTCTGGAACTCTCTGCCACAGAGGGTAGTTGAGGCCAGTTCATTGGCTATATTTAAGAGGGAGTTAGAAGTGGCCCTTGTGGCTAAAGGGGATCAGAGGGTATGGAGAGAAGGCAGGTACGGGATACTGAGTTGGATGATCAGCCGTGATCATATTGAATGGCGGTGCAGGCTCGAAGGGCCGAATGGCCTACTCCTGCACCTAATTTCTATGTTTCTACCTTTCTATATCCCACCCAAACTCTTCCTATTCCTACATCTGTCCAAATTCCAGCCGGAATTGTATCCGCTTCTAGTTCTTCCTCTGGCAGTTCATCCCAGTTAAGGTCTACCCCTCCGAGTGGAACAAGTTGCCCCTGAGGGGAGTGAAAGGTGACAAAGATGGGGAGAATTTGCAATGGCAGATTATGGATGTGGTTGGAAGCGCAGGAACTGGTGAGATTCCATGTTGAGGAAGGAGCTGCAGATGCTGGTTTACACCGAAAATAGACTCAAAATGCTGGAGTAACTCAGCGGGACAGGCAACATCTCCGGAAAACATGGATAGGTGACGTTTCGGGTCGAGACCTTTCTTCTGAGTTTGGGGAAGGGTCCCAACCCGAAATGTCACCTATTCCTTTTGCCCGACCCGCTGAGTTACTCCAGATGTTCCCCGACCTGCTGAGTTATTCCAGATGTTGCCCGAACCGCTGAGTTGCTCCAGATGTTGCCCGACCCGCTGAGTTACTCCAGCATTTTCTGTCTATCTTAGGTGAGATTTTACAATTGGCTGAATTTTACCAGAAGAGGGCAATATCTAAGGATAAGGGGGAATTCCTTTAGGACCGAGATGAGAAAAACATTCTTTACACAGAGAGTGGTGAGTGTCTGGAATTATCTGCCACAGAAGGTCGTTGAGGCCAATTCATTGGCTATATTTAAGAGGGAGTTGGATGTGGCTCTTGTGGCTAAAGGGACCAGGGGATATGGAGAGAAGGCAGGTACGGGATACCGAGTCAGATGATCAGCCATGATCATATTGAATAGCGGTGCAGGCTCGAAGGGCCGAATGGCCTACTCCTGCACCTATTTTTCTGTTTCTATGTTTCTATGTGTTGTCTCCACCTAGTGGACACAGCATGCACCACATTTGATACATGGATAGGAGACATTGCAGGTCAACACCCTTCTTCACACATGGCTGATCATCCCCAATCAGTACCCCGTTCCTGCCTTCTCCCCATATCCCCTGACTCCGCTATCTTTAAGAGCCCTATCTAGCTCTCCCTTGAAAGTACCCAGAGAACCAGCCTCCACCGCCCTCTGAGGCAGAGAATTCCACAGACTCACAACTCTCTGTGTGAAAAGCTTTAGCATGTGATAGGTGGCCACAAAATGCTGGAGTAACTCAGCAGATCAGGCAGCATCTTTGGAGAACATGGATAGGCGACGTTTCGGGTCGGGACCCATCGTCGAGTGATAGGTGGAGACAGATGATGGGGACTTTTGATCTCCAGATGGGTTGACAAAGACCAGAGATGGGTAGAAGATAAGAGGATGTGAGATAGAGAGAGAGAAGATACACAAAATGTTTGACAAGGAAGATCAGAGGTAGGGGACAGGGGAAGGGAAGGGGCTGTTGTTGGTTAGTAACCTAACATTGGAACCTTTAATGTTCCCACCGTTGGGTTGTATGCGATCTCCCAGTTCCTAAACACTTCAACTCCCCCTCCCATTCCCACACTGACCTTTCTGTCCTGGGCCTCCTCCATTGTCAGAGTGAGGCCTAACCAAGATTGGAGGAGCAGCACCCCATATTTCGCTCGGGCAGCTTACACCCCAGCGGTATGAACATTGACTTCTCCAACTTCAAGTAACCCTTGCTTTCCCTCTCTCTCCATCCCTCCCCCTTCCCAGTTCTCCGACTAGTTTCACCATCCTGATTAATTTTACTGATTGTAAACCTCAGTCACCAAAGATCCTATAGCGGAGCAAGATAGACCACTCCTGCTAAATGCAATGGGCTGACATGTAGTACGCAACGGAGCGGAAGGTGGGCCTTTTTTTCATCCATTTCAGTAACCCGACCCGACCCGACCCGACCCGACCCGCAGTGTAATCAACGTTGCGGGGGAACAGTTTGTGTTAATAAATTATAATTCTGAAAATGAGGGGAAGATTTTTCCCAAAGAACTTTTATTTTTACGAGGATGTTTCCGTAACCGACATCTGTCTCCGCACTAGTATCTTTGCTCCGCTGTGATGGGATCTTTGGTGCGGAGACGGAAGCCGGTTACGGAAATGGGGCCGAAAATTACCCACGAATCTGCCCATGACCGTACGACGTCTTTTTCGTCGAGTGATCTGTCTTGCTCGCTGTAGGATCTTTGTCTGTCGCCTTCCCCTCAGCTAAAAATGAACCAATATACATTTCCTTGATCATCTTCTGCTTTAATTTGTCGCTAACACACCTTACCCTTCCATATCTCTAGTCTCCCTCTCATACATAGAAACAATAGACAATAGGTGCAGGAGTAGGCCATTCGGCCCTTTGAGCCAGCACCGCCATTCAAGGTGATCATGGCCGATCATCCCCAATCAGTACCCCGTTCCTGCCTTCTCCCGCTAGCCCCAAGAGCTCTATCTAACTCTCTCTTGAAAGCATCCAGTGAATTGACCTCCACTGCCTCCTGAGGCAGAGAATTCCACAAATTGACAACTCTCTGGGTGGAAACGTTTTTCTGCATCTCAGTTCTAAATGACCTACCCTTTATTCTTAAACTGTGGCCCCTGGTTCTGGACTCCCCCAAAGATCGGGAACATGTTTCCTGCATCTAGCGTGTCCAATCCCTTATAACCATATAACATATAACCATATAACAATTATGGCACGGAAACAGGCCTTCTTGGCCCTTCCAGTCCGTGCCGACCATTTATTTTCCCCTAGTCCCATCTACCTGCACTCAGACCATACCCCTCCATTCCCTTCCCGTCCATATACCTATCCACTTTACTTTTAAATGTTACAATCGATCCTGCCTCCACCACTTCTGCAGGAAGATCATTCCACACAGCCACCACTCTCTGAGTAAAGAAGTTCCCCCTCATGTTGCCCCTAAACTTCTGTCCCTTAATTCTCATGTCATGCCCTCTTGTTTGAATCTTCCCTCCCCTCAATGGGAAAAGCTTATCCACGTCAACTCTGTCTAACCCTTTCATCATTTAAAAACCCTTAATGTCTCTCTCATGACTCTCAGTCTGAAGAAGGGTCTCGACCCAAAACGTTACCCGTTCCTTCTCTCCAGGGATGCTGCCTGCCCCGCTGAGTTACTCCAGCATTTTGTGTCTATCTTCCGTTAGGTCGCAGAGTCACAGAGTGGTACAGTGTGGAAACAGGCCCTTCGGCCCAACCTGTCCGACATGTCCCAACTACACTATTGCCACCTGCCTGCGTTTAAGCTACCCAAGCAGAATATGAGTCGCTGGCCCTCAAGTTTATGTGTTAAAGAGGCAGCAGCCTTGCTTACCGTGAGGAAGGGTGACTTGCTTTGTGTCTTCAGCGCCAAGGGTCTTCCTACCACGGACCAACTTCTGAAGGCGCTTTAAGGTCCCCATTTCTTCCATCTCTTGGCTGTTCACCTCCACGCTCTGTAAAATGATCAGAAACCCATTGAGGTTATGAGGAAGAAGGGAATGGAGAGATATATGTTCATAAGTCATAGGAGCAAAAGTAGCGTGTTCAACCCATAGAGTCTACTCCGCCATTCAATCATGGCTGATCTACCTGGAGTATTTGTGTGCAGTTTTGGTCCCCTAATTTGAGGAAGGACATTCTTGCTATTGAGGGAGTGCAGAGTAGGTTTACAAACCCGGGATGGCGGGACTGTCATATGCTGAGAGAATGGAGCGGCTGGGCTTGTACACTCTGGAGTTTAGAAGGATGAGAGGGATATCTCATTGAAACATATAAGATTATTAAGGGTTTGGACATGCTAGAGGCAGGAAACATATTACCGATGTTGGGGGAGTCCAGAACCAGGGGGTCACAGTTTAAAAATAAGGCGTTAGTCATTTAGAACGGAGACGAGGAAACACTTTTTCACACAGAGAGTTGTGAGTCTGTGGAATTCTCTGCCTCAGAGGGCGGTGGAGGCCGGTTCTCTGGATGCTTTCAAGAGAGAGCTAGATAGGGCTCTTAAAGATAGTGGAGTCAGGGGATATGGAGAGAAGGCAGGAACGGGGTACTGATTGGGGATGATCAGCCATGATCACATTGAATGACGGTGCTGGTTCGAAGGGCCGAATGGCCTACTCCTGCACCTATTGTTTATTATTGTCTATCTCTCCCTCTCAACCCCATCCTCATGCCCTCTCCCTGGAACCCCTGACACCCGTTCTAATCAAGTATCTGTCAACCTCTGCCTTAGAAACACCCACTGCCTTGGCCTCCACACTCTTCTGCGGCAAGGAATTCCACAGATTCACCACCCTCTGGCTAAAGAAAATCCGCCTTACCTACTTTATAAAGAAACATCCTTTAATTCTGAGGCCGTGTCCTCTGGTCCTAGACTCTCCCACTGGTGGAAACATTCTCTCCACACATCCACTCTATCCCGGGTCTTTGATGTCGAATTCCAAGGTTTCACCGTGTTTTTTCCATGAGGAAAAATTTAATCTCCCAAATTGTCCCCCCCCCGCTTCCACTAGCTCAACATCAAAGAAATTCCTCCTCATCTCCTTTCTAAAAGTGCATCCTTTTATTCTGAGGCTATAAGGCCCCTGGTTCTTGACTCTCACCCACTAATGGAAACATCTTGGGGTAAAACAAATTGTAAATTGTTTCCCATGTGTAGGATAGCTGGTTGGCGCGGACTCAATGGGCCGAAGGGCCTGTTTCCATGGTCTATCTCTAAAGTCTAAAGTTCAGAATTGGCAACCGGGAGATCCCATAGGCTCTAGGTGGACCGAGTGTTAGCGTGCAAACAGGCCCTTTGGCCCACCGAGTCCGCACCGACCAGTGATCCCCCCACACTAACACTATCCTACACACACTAGGGACAATTTTTACATTTACCAAGCCGATTAACCTGCAAACCTGTACGTCTTTGGAGTGTGGGAGGAAACCGGAGATCTCTGAGAAAACCCACGCAGGTCACGGGAAGAACGTACAAACTCCGTACAGACAGCACCCGTGGTCAGGATCGAACCCGAGGCAGCAACTCTACCGCTGCGCCACCGTATAATTTCGCATGGAAACGTATTTAGTCTAATAAAGTCTCAGTTGATGGTGCGGAAAGATGTTTTACAAATTTACCCTGCGATCCCAGGCAATAATTGGTAAAATGTTCTCCTTTAAGATTTCAGAAAGAACTTTCGTCTAAGGGGAAGTAGGTTGTAATAATATCCGGCTTCAATGTACATGTCTGAGCAGTTAAGCAAATGTTCCCCGGTTGAGCTTGGTGGAGCCTGGGTCTCTGGCGCTGTGAGGCAGCAGCTCTACCCGCTGCGACATCGCGCCGCCCGTAAGCGTAAATAGCGGAGTCAGGGGCTATGGGGAGAAGGCAGGAACGGGGTACTGATTGGGGATGATCACAGTGAATGGCGGTGTTGGCTCAAAGGGCCAAATGGTCTACTCCTGCACCTATTGTCTATTGTCTATTGTAAGTGTTCAGCAAAATTAATCTTTTGACTGCATCTCCTTGATAAACCTAGATACTTCATGCTGGGCTGGGCAAGGCTGCATCCCACCACCTTTACCTGGGGCACGGGCTTCCCATCCACATTCCCAGCGATGTCCTTGGAAAAGTGATCGGTGTTCCAGCCTGCAACAGGTTAGATCAGACGTCACAGTGAGGACACAGCAAGAAAACTCATGTACGCACGCATCTCCATAAGTTGTTCCCCGTGTGTGGGCGTCTGTGTGTTGATCATAAGTTTATAAGATCAAAAGTGATAGGAGCAGAATTAGGCCATTCGGGCCATCAAGATTACTCCGCCATTCATTCATGGCTATTCTATCTCTTCCTCCAAACCCCATTCTCCTGCCTTCTCCCCATAACCCCTGACACCCGCACTAATCAAAAATCTATCTGTCTAGGCCTTAAAAATATCCACTGACGTGGCCTCCACAGCCGTCTGTGGCAAAGAATTCCACAGATTCACCACCCTCTGACTAAAGACATTCCTCCTCATCTCCTTCCTAAAGGAATGTCCTTTAATTCTGAGGCTGTGACCTCTGGTCCTAGACTCCCCCACTGTTGGAAACATCCTCTCCACATCCACTCTGTCCAGGCCTTTGGCGATTCTGTGTGTGTTTGATCACGATCCCTGCACTTACAACATCTGAAACTTGGTGTCAAACTGGCGAGTCTGCACTGTCTTAATGTACTGCTGCTGCACACTTGTACTGTATCTGAGGTGCTTATTTAAGATGTATCTATGTGCTTATGCATAGTGACACTTGGAGTGCACTGTATACAAAAATGTATCTCAGTACATGAAGGAAAGAAAGTACCATACATACCATGCCATGCCACATACAGGCTGTGTAATTCTGGGTGAGTGTTTATGTGCACGTGTGAGTCTCCCTGCATTTGTGTGAATGTGTGTGTGTACTGTATGTCTGTGTGTATGTCTGTGTGTGTGTGTATATGTGCACCTCCATCCGTGTATGTGTCTGTGTGTGTATTTGTGTTTGTGTGCAAATATATGTGCCAGCGTGCTTGTGGAAGTGTGTGTTTTTGTGTGAATTTGAATGTATGCATACGTGTGGATCTGTGTGTGCTGCATAGGCGTTTACCTGAGTGCGAGCGTGAGGGTGTGTTTGAATGTGTGTGTGTGTTTGGGTGTGTGTGTCTGTGTGTTTGAGTGTGTGTGTGAGTGTGTGTGTGTGTGTGCACATGTGTCTGTGTGTTGTGTGTGTGTGTGCACATGTGTCTGTGTGTTGTGTGTGTGTGCACATGTGTCTGTGTGTTGTGTGTGTGTGCACATGTGTCTGTATGTTGTGTGTGTGTGTGTGTACGTGTGTCTGTGTGTGTGCGTGTGTGTGTGTGTGTGTGTGTGTATGTGTGTCTGTGTGCACGTGTGTCAGTGTGCACGTGTGTGTGTGTGTGTGTGTGTGTGTGTGCACATGTGTCTGTGTGTTGTGCGTGTGTGTGTCTGTCTGCTAGTGTCTGTGCGTGTGCATGCGTGCAGGTCTATGTGTGCATATCTTACAGAAAGGGTGGCGGGTGTATGGAACGAGCTGCCAGAGGACGTAGTCGAGGCTGGGACTATCACAACGTTTAAGAAACATTTAGACAGGTACATGGATAGGATAGGTTTGGAGGGACATGGACCAAACACAGGCAGATGGGACTAGTGTAGCTGGGTCATGTTAGTTGGTGTGGGCAAGTTGGGCTGAAGGGCCTGTTTCCACGCTGTATCCATGACTATAACTACAAGGGAAACTAGTTTCAGATCAATAGAACTATCACATTGACAGAAGATACACACAAAATGTCTCGGAGTAACTCAGCGGGACAGGGAGCATCTCTGGAGAGAAGGAATAGGTGACGTTTCGGGTCGAGACCCTTCTTTAGACTGGTTTAGGGATAAGGGAAACAAGAGATATAGATAGTGATGTGGAGAGATAAAGAACAATGAATGAAAGATGTGCAAAAAAGTAACGATGATAAAGGAAGCATCGTTAGCTGTACCAATGCGTATATCTCTCGTTTCCCTTATCCCTAACCAGTGTCGACCCGAAACGTCACCCATTCCTTCTCTCCTGAGGTGCTGCATGTCCCGCTGAGTTACTCCAGCTTTTTGTGTCTATCTTCGGTTTGAAGCAGCATAATGCAGTTCCTTCCTACACATATCGCAGACACAGGGTAAGGAACTAATTAATCTGAAGCAAGTCTACAAACCAAATGATCCACCTTCAGACAGCGGCCTCTGAGTGGAAGCTCTTTAGAAGGAAAGAATTAAAACAGAGAATTAGGAAGGATACAAAATCTGCTGACTTCAGGGATACTCTTAACATTGAATGTGAAGTTGTATCTTCTCCAATCAGTGCATTAACATCATTGGATGAGTGAGTGATTTGTGGGTGAATGGGACTTACACCCACGCAAATAATAACGTTAAAATTAACGATGGTTGTTTGATCAGCAAGGCCGTCCAACAGGCAGACTGCACACACAATCTTCACAGTGTATTGTGCACAGGAAACAGTGCACAGAATCCCAACAGCAACCACTCAATAGACAATAGACAACAGGTGCAGGAGCAGGCCATTTGCCCCTTCGAGCCAACACCGCCATTCAATGTGATCCTGGCTGATCATCCCCAATCAGTACCCCGTTCCTGCCTTCTCCCCATATCCCCTGACTCCGCTATTTTTAAGAGCCCTATCTAGCTCTCTCTTGAAAGCATCCAGAGAACCGGCCTCCACCGCCCTCTGAGGCAGAGAATTTCACAACTCTGTGAGAAAAAGTGTTTCCTCGTCTCCGTTCCAAATGGCTTACCCCTTATTCGTAAACTGTGGCCCCTGGTTCTGGACTCCCCCAACATCGGGAACATGTTTCCTGCCTCTAGCGTGTCCAAGCCCTTAACAATCTTATATAGTTCAATGAGATTCCCGCTCATCCTTCTAAACTCCAGAGTGTACAAGCCCAGCTGCTCCATTCTCTCAGCATATGACAGTCCCGCCATCCCGGGAATTAACCTTGTAAACCTACGCTGCACTCCCTCAAATTAGGGGACCAAAACTACACACAATACTCCAGGTGTGGTCTCACTAGGGCTCTGTACAACTGCAGAAGGACCTCTTTGCTCCTATATTCGATTCCTCTTGTTATAAAGGCCAACGTGCCATTCGCTTTCTTCACTGCCTGCTGTACCTGCATGCTTACTTTCATAGACTGATGTACAAGGACCCCCAGATTCCGTTGTGTAGGATAGTGTTAATGTGCGCGGTTCGCTGGTCAGCGCAGACTCGGTGGGCCGAAGGGCCTGTTTCCGCGCTGCATCTCTAAACTGAACTAAATTAAACAAAGGTTGGGTCGTGTTGGGTGGTCTCACATCGGGTCAGGTCGGGATCATAAGATCATAAGTGATGGTTGAATTAGGCCATTCGGCCCATCAAGTCTACCTGGCCATTTAATCATGGCTGATCTATCTTTCCTCCGAACCCCATTTCCCAGCCTTCTCCACATAAGCTCTGACACCTATACTAATCAAGAATCTATCTATATCTGCCTTAAAAATATTCACTGACTTGGCCTTCACAGCCTTCTGTGGCAAGGGATTCCACAGATTCACCACCCTCTGACTAAAAAAATTCTTCCTCATCTCCTTCCTAAAAAATCGTTCTTTAATTCTGAGGCTGTGACCTCTAGTCCTGGACTCTCCCACTAGTGGAAACACCCTCTCCACATCCACTCTATGGGATGGGTTGCATTGGGTTGGCACTGAGTGTTTTTGCTGACATGAAATTCAACTTACTTTGTCTTTCTCCGCATTTTGGTGTCCATCTTCCTTGCTTCAGTGAATTCCTGGAGGAGTGTGTTAACAACAGATTAAGAGGTTGGAAAATTAATTTTAAAATTTCAAACCCAACGTATGAAGGGACGCTGAATCGAAGTTCAAATCAATGTTTTTCAGAAACTCACATAAGACTAATGGCACGTTCAAGCACTTATGCAAATTATCTTCCAGGGGAGGGATTGGGTGGGACAGTATAGGACACAAACAGGCCCTTCGGCCCACAATGTCAGTGCTGAACATGATACAAAGACCAACTCATATCTGCCTGCACATGATCCATATCCTTCCATTCCCTGAATATCCATAATCTTACCTCCAAATGTCACGTAAATGCCACTATCATAGAAACATAGAAACATAGAAAGTAGGTGCAAGTGTAGGCCATTCGGCCCTTCGAGCCAGCACACCATCAATATGATCTTGGGTGATCATCCAGAATCAGCACCCCGTTCCTGTTTTTTGCCCCATACCCCTTGATTCTAAAGCATTTTCTAAAGCATTTGATGTTATCCCACACCAGAGACTGCTTCGGAAGCTTGACTTCTACGATATTCGTTCCAACACGAAACGATGGATTTCCAGTTTCGTGACAAAACGTCTTCAGCGCGTGTGTGTGAATGGAAAGAGCTCCAATTGGCACCCAGTGTTGAGTTGTACACCCCAGGCCACAGTACTTGGCCCACACCTATTTTTGCTTTACATCAATGACATCCATGAAATGTCGCAAGTACGACCAGACTATTGGCTGATGATTGTTTGCTGTACCGTCCAATTAAGTCAGCTGATGATGAAGATGCTCTCCAAAAGGATCTCGATACTATGGTCGAGTGGTCACAACAATGGGGCATGCAGTTCAACCCTTCCAAATGTGAAACCATGCGTGTCACCAGAAAGAGGAATCCAGGCGTCACATCTTACAACTTACTTGGTGTCACCCTTGAAGAATCCAAACAAACCAAGTAACTTGGCATCAAATTGCAGAATGATCTACGTTGGAATGGTCAGATTCATCATGTAACAGTGAAAGCAACAGGTGTCCTAAACTTCCTGAGGCGCACCTTCCATCATTGTTCAGCTTCTGTCAAGGAGAAGCTGTATTTCACCCTCGTTAGACCTCATCTGGACTACGCAGTTGCAGCTTGGGACCCATACACAGATAAAAACATTTCATCCATCGAACGTGTCCAAAGACAGGCCGCTCGATTTGTTACTAACACCTACGAGAGAGAAGCGAGTGTCACCAAACTTCTGAATTCTCTGGGCGGGGTGGAACCCTCTCCAAGACAGACGTGAAGCTCACCGTCTGACCTGTTTTTACAAAATGTTAAATGGTCAGCTAGACATAGATCACAAGACCTACACCAACCCCAAACCAATTAGGAGCAGACGAGGGCATTCGATCCAATTTGTGGTCCCAGCCTCAAAGACAGATGTGTACAGCAATTCGTTCTTTCCACGCACTATTAAAGCACGGAATAATCTCCACCAAGCCACGGTTGCCCAGCCAGATGCAACTAAATTTAAAGTGGCACTTTCTTCCCAATAACCCTCTCTGGCTAAACCCCTCCCTTCACCACCTCCAGTTTAAATTCCAGTTGGAATATTTTGGAGGACCAAGTAACCAAGAACCAAGAACCAAGAACCAAGATTCCATTACCATATCGCATCAGCTCCCAGCACTATCCTGGCAGTGAGTTCCATATACTAAACACCCTCTGTGTAAAAAACCTGCCCCTCATATATCCGCTTTAACCTTACCCCTCTCACCTTAAAGCTATGTCCTCCAGTAGTTAATACTTCCCTCCTGAGAAAAAGGTTCTGACTATCTATTATTATATTACTAAAACTCTCATCCTGTTTGTTTGTTTGTTTGTTCGTTTGTATGTGTGTGTGCTCCCGAAACTCTGCAAAAAATGATACACGATAGCGCTACAATTGTTGGCCCACCTTACTCACCATTGCCCTGCGATGTAAATGAAACAAGTTTCATTCAGATTGATGTTATATTTTAGAAGTTACTGACATTCAAAACTTAAATTACCTTGAAGTTGGGGAAGGCCCATCAGCAGCGTCACGATTAAAAATGATGCCCGTGACGCGGCAGTGATGCAAAATGACGGCGTCTCCCCGCGCAGTTGGGGAAGTCTTGCTGGGTCGTGATCGCCATCATAGTCAGGCTGTTATTCATTGACTACAGCTTGGCATTTAATACAATCATCCCCTCCAAGCTGGTTACCAAACTCACAGAACTGGGTCTTTGCGCATCCCTCTGCAATTGGATCCTCGTCTTCCTCATTCTCAGACCACAGTCTGTCCGTATTGGTGGAAATGTGTCAGCCTCGATAACAATCAGCACGGGAGCATCTCAAGGCTGCGTGCTCAGCCCCCTGCTGTACTCACTCTATACTCATGACTGCGTAGCCGGTCATAGCGCGAACTCCATCATCAGGTTCGCTGACGACACCACTGTTGTGGGATGTATAATTGATGGTGATGAGTCAGAGTATAGAAGAGAGATCGACCAACTGACCAAATGTTGCCAGCACAATAACCTGGCCCTCAACACCAACAAAACAAAGGAACTGACTGTGGGCTTTGGAAGGAGTAGGATGGGGACCCATAGTCCCTTTTATATCAACGAGTCGATGGTGGAGGGGGTCAGGAGCTTCAAATTCCTGGGAGTGCACATTTCTGAAGATCTCTCCTGGTCCATGAACACTAATGCAATTATTAAGAAAGCACATCAGCGCCTCTACTTCCTGAGAAGATTACGGAGAGTCGGTTTGTCAAGGAGGACTCTCTCTAACCTCTACAGGTGCACAGTAGAGAGCTTGCTGACCCGTTGCATCATGGCTTGGTTCGGCAACTTGAGCGCCCAGGAGTAGAAAAGGCTACAGAAAGTAGTAAACACTGCCCAGTCCATCATCAGCTCTGACTTTCCTTCCATCGAGGGGATCTATCGCAGTCGCTGCCTCAAAAAGGCTGGCAGTATCACCAAGGACCCACACCACCCTGGCCACACACTCATCTCCCCGCTACCTTCAGGTAGAAGGTACAGGAGCCTGAAGACTGCAACGTCCAGGTTCAGGAATAGCTACTTCCCCACAGCCATCTGGCTATTAAACTCAACTGAAACAAAACTCTGAACATTAATAGCCCATTATCTGTTTATTTGCATTTTATCTGTTTATTTATTCATGTGTATATATATTTATATAATGGTATATGGACACACTGATCTGTTCTGTATTCGTGCCTACTATGTTCTGTTGTGCTGAAGCAAAGCAAGAATGTTATTGTCCTATCTGGGACACATGACAATAAACTCTCTTGAATCTTGAATCTTGAATTGTCACTGAACTTTGCGTGATGTATGGGTGAGTGGTGGAATATTGCGTTGGGGGACCGGAACCCAACAGGTCCGCCCGCGTGTAGTCTAGTAGTTTTTACGAATTCTATCAGGTCCCCAACTACTTCCAGCGTTCTAGAGAAAACAAATCAAGTCTCCCCTATCCCTCCCTGTCTCTCCCTCCTAACCCCATTCTCTTGCCTTCCCCCCATAACCTCGGACGCCTGTACTAATCAAGAATCTATCTAACTCTGCCTTACAAATATCAACTGACTTGGCCTCCACGGCCGTCTGTGGCAATGAGTTCCACAGATTCACCGCCAAATGAAACAGGCTGCCGAGGCCAAGTCAGTGGATATTTTTAAGGCAGAGTTAGATAGATTCTTGATTAGTACGGATGTCAGAGGTTATGGGGTTAAGGCAGGAGAATGGGGTTAGGAGGGAGAGATAGATCAGCCATGATTGAATGGCGGAGTAGACTTGATGGGCCGAATGGCCTAATTCTGCCCCTTATGACGTGTTACAGTTTGCTCTAGCTCTGCAGTTTTCACATTGAGTTCTTCAGCCATAGCTGCCATTAGATCCCCTGTTAACCGACACTGGAATATACCCAAGAGGAATATGAGTATATATTATATGTCCACGTGCACATACATGTTAGAGGCAGGAGTTGGCCATTGGGGCCATTGAACATAGTTCACCATTTAATAACTTCAAACCGTCAATTAGGTTTGTTTGGTTTCATTTAGAGATAGAAACATAGAAACATAGAAAAATAGGTGCAGGAGCAGGCCATTCGGCCCTTCGAGCCTGCACCGCCATTCAATATGATCATGGCTGATTATCCAACTCAGTACCCCGTACCTGCCTTCTCTCCATACCCCCTGATCCCTTTAGCCACAAGCGCCACATCCAATTCCCTCTTGAATATAGCCAATGAACTGGCCTCAACTACCTTCTGTGGCAGAGAATAGTAAGATTGAACGAGAACTTACCAGTTCGAAGGTTGATCATTATTTCATGAGGAGTCGAAGTGAGGGATTTCGTGAAGAGCCCGCCGGCGCGCATGCTCGACATACTTCAAAGTAGCGGCGTGGAATCACAGAAACCAATCAAGAAATGACTTCACATAGTAAGAATGAAACGACTAAGATTACCAGCTGAAGGTGATTGAGGGTTGGGCGAGGAGGGCACAAAATCCCTCACTTCGACTCCTCATGAAATAATGATCAACCTTCGAACTGGTAAGTTCTCGTTCAATCTTACTATTTAATTTCGGAGTCACGTGAGTGACTTCGTGAAGACTTCAAAGCTTCTGCGATGACACGCCCTGGACCACGTCCATGCTGTCACACCACTACCAGGGATGGATGGGAGGAATAACTTGCTGACTAGTCCATACTGCAAAACAAAGCATATTTATTAACAAACAAATCAAAACCCCTCATTCGGGGACATCTCCACGTTCTTGCCCCGCATCTAGCACGGCTTCTGCGAACTGTAGAGGCGCAGCAACGGGCCGGTTGTAGAACCGCTGGAACACCGTCTCATTAGCCCATCCTGCTGTGGCGAGAATATGGTCCATGGGCACCTCCATGACCCTCGCCGCCGACGTCGATGCAGCCCTGGTGGAATGAGATTTGAACACATTAGTGTCGATACCTGGCTTACCCAAGACGACTCGAAGCCACCTGGATATCGTCTGTGTTGTCACTCGATGGTGAGGTCTCTTATGAGTGACAAGCAGGTATCTCTCCATTCCTCTGATGCTTGCCGTCACCTTGACGTAGTAACGGATATGGGAGGCTAAGCATAGCCTAGCATCGGCGGGGTATGCCGGGAACTTCAGCTGCAGCCCTGTGCACCCAGGTCTGTGTTGCTTCAGTAGCTCGTCAACAAAGAAAACTACTTCTGTGGGGGTAGACATCATTCTGTCGACACGTAGTTTGTGGAGTGTCTGTACCCTCTGTGCTGAAGTCAGCGCTAGTAACATCACCAGCTTCATGGTGAGTTTGTCCAGCTGGAGCCCTTCCATGGGGGACCACGTCCTGAGCAGAGTTAAAACGTCCCTGACATCCCAGGTGATATTGTAACGTGGTGTAGGCGGATTCGTATTGAAAATACCCCGCATGAGCCTGGACACTAGCCTGTTGGATCCCACCTCAATATTGAGGTAGAATGATAGAGCGCTCCTGGCGCTGTTGATGGCACTGTAGCTTAAGTGTTCATCATGGTGGAACCCCGCGAGGAATTCCAGGACGTCGGTTATAGTCACGGCATCGTACGTGATGCGAGAGCGGCTGCAGAAGGCTTCCCACTTCCTGATGTGAGAGCGGTATCTTCGCCTTGTAGACTCTCGGCACGACGCCGCAATGGTATCCATGGTCCGGGTAGAAAGGCCGTATTGTTCTAAAGGCCGATTCAGAATCTGCAAGCCAACAAATTTAAATAGCCATGGCAGGGATGTGGCTCCCCTGAAACAGGGTGAGTAACTAATTCTGGGCTACCCTGCAAACGGACCCAAGGTTCACTGAGCGTGTCAAAGACCATCGGATACCATGGCTGTGTAGGCCAGTCGGGTATGATAAGGATGCCCTTGGCACCGTCCATCTGAATTTTACGTAATACCCGACTGATGAGGCAAAACGGGGGGAATGCATAGAAAAAGCAATTCCCCCAGTCTAGCGAGAATGCATCTAACGCTATAGCCCCAGGATCTGGTTCCCACGCGACGTAGGTTGGTACCTGATGGTTCAACCGGGACGCAAAAAGGTCAATGTCCGGTTCCCCAAATTTGGCTGTGATTTTTGCAAAAATTTCAGGATGTAACATCCATTCAATATTATCATTGAACTTGCGTGACCTGGCGTCCGCCACAATATTAAGCTCACCTGGCAAATAGGTAGCTGAAATCCAAATGTCTCTCTTGACACACCAGAGCCAAATTGAATTAGCCAATTTATCACATGAAACTGACCTGGTACCGCCCATGTGGTTTAAATATGCCACCGCTGTGGTATTGTCTATTTGGAGCCGGACATGTGCTCCAATGATCTTGGAACAATATGCACGAAGTCCGTGAAACGCTGCAAGCAGCTCCAAATAGTTGATCCCTTGTGATACCAACATCGTATTCTCAAGGGTATCCCATCGGCCCCCACAACTAGAGAATTGATTCGTAGCTCCCCAGCCATCAGAGCTCGCATCAGTTTGTAAGTATATCATCGGTTTCGCCTCAATAATAGTTTTGAACGAGTTACTAATGTGGCAAACCCACCATCGTAATTCATCCAATGCTGCAGGCGGCAGCCGCATTGATCGATCATAATGACCAGCATGCCGTCGCAACGCAGCGATCTTGGCTCTCTGCAAGTTTTGATAATGCAGAGGTCCATACCGGGCTGCCGGAAACAAAGCCACAATCTTGCCAATGACAGTAGCTGTGTGACGAATCGATGGTATACGAGTATTAATCAAGTCTGTACACACCTGTGTTACCTCCTCAATTTTGTTAATTGGTATGGTGACTCTCATGCTAATGGAATTCACCTGGAACCCCAGATAATTAATTACCTGGGTGGGGCAGAACTTAGATTTTTCTGGATGAACAATGAACCCAAGCTGTTGGAACAAATTGACCGCAGCTGCCACCCCTTGTTGTGCTAATTCCAAGGTGTGGCCGACAATTAAAATATCATCTAAATAGGCCATAACAATATGATGTCTTTGTCTTAAATAAGCCATAATTGGCTTCACCAATTTAGTAAATAAGCGAGGGGCTGTGGTGAGCCCATTAGGCAACGCCCTATATTGCCACAGCTGATCCATCCAGATAAATTTTAAGAACCTTCTGTAATATTTTTTCATAGGTACGGTATAGTACGCATCCTGTAAATCAATGCATGCCATAAAGCACCCTTGTGAAATCAATGATTTGGCCGTTTCAAACGTGTCCATTTTAAAATGATTATATGTTACAAAGTTATTCAGAGTGGTTAGATCAATAATGACTCTACAGCCTCCATCCTTCTTAGGTCTAGTGAAAATATTGGAAACAAATTCAACGGGCTCATGAACCGTTCTCTCTATGACCCCTTTCTGTTCCAACCTTAAAATTTCCTTATAGCCTACTGACTGTTCCGCAGCCGTTAGTTTGAAAGTACGACCCGGTCTATGCTGAGGTGGAGGGATGTCCCCATTAATAAACTCAATACTATGGCCCTGAATATTCCGTAACACATACTCATCGCTGGTAATGTCACCCCATGCACCCGCAAACAACCGCAAACGCCCACCAACATGTGGAGTTAAACAAAGAGAAAAGAGAGAACCAGATCGCCTCACCTCTGTGGTTACCGGCGGTCCCTGACACGAGTGGGTGGTCGTGGAGGTGCTGGGTTGGTTTGAGGTCGTGGCGTCCTCATTTTCCACCTCGGCTTCTGCCGAGCCTGTCCTAAAAAAGACCCCTGGGGTTGGGGTGGCTGATATCGGTTTGGAGCTGGAGGGTAATTCCTGGTGGAAGTGCTGACAGACCCTCGTGAACGGCCAAGTGGGGCTTTCGAGCTTGATGGCGTGGGGGCACTGTGAGAGCGCATGAGCCCCACGGTCTTGGCTTGTTCATCCAGCTCTCTGACCCTTTTGGAGAGGTCTTCGCCAAAGAGCTGACGGGGCGGCGGCGGCGGCGGTGGTTTGCACAACCCTGCAAACTTAGGGTTGAGCGCTGGGCGGATGCTGTTTTTGCGAAAGCCGTTTATTTCGTTTTGAGTAGCGCACAGAAGCGCCAGAGCATCCTCCTGGTCCAAATTAAGCTCCTCTCCGTCGACCGACCGCACAAAGGCAGTAATCCCGGCCATGAGGAGTTTCAGGATCCGCTGAATTTTCAGCTCCTGCTGACGGATAGCCGCACTGATGTTGCCCCATATTGGCGTATTGACCACAGGCACGTTCAGGGAATTGCAGTTTGATGGAGCCTTGTGACGGCTCATGGCTTGTAGTAGGACTTCCTCCTGAAGCTGGTGATTATTTAGGAAGTCCACTGTGGCTGCCAACTTCGTATTGATGGGAAGCCCCAACGAATGAGGGGCTGCAAATTTGGTAGCCACATCGAGGAGGTCCTCCGCCGGTAATTCAGGCGGGGGTGGGATGGGGTCAACCACGGCCTCCTCGTCCTGTTGCTCCAGGCTGGTGTACGAAGCTGGTGATGAAGCCCTGTGCCTGTCGCTGCTGGATGCCTGTTGTTGTTGACCTTGTAGGAGAAGCTCCAGCAGCCGCTCCATCCGGTCAATACGCCCTTCACCCTGAACACTCAGGTGGTCGGAGTCCTCCGGCTCTGAAAATTGGCCGGGGCTCCTGTCATCGGCCCGCACCTCGTCGAGGCCCTGCCGGTGCCGGTAGTTGTCGTCGACAGCCGCCGAGGCGAAACTGCGCGATTCCTGCACGGGCGTGTTCAACCGCCTCCGTTTAGCGGGAGCGGAAGCCGTTGCCTCTATGGACAGGTGCGGCATGGTGTCGGCACCAGCCAAAGCCTGGATACCTTGGGCCCGTGCAGGCTTGCCAGCTGCCCACATCGTGGACCTTGCCGACGCATGGTCTCGCCCACCCATCCATGGGGGGCTCGGTGACCGTGACGGGACCCCCAACTGACTCGTCCCGGCGTCGAAAGTTGGGGGGCGACGGCTGGACCTCACAGCTGCCCCGGGTCCCGTCCTGGAACCTGACCGCTCCTGGGCGGCAGGCAGAGCCTTAGCCCCGACAGGGTTAGGCTGCTGGGCTCCTGCCCTTCCCCTTCTCAGAGGGCTGCGTGAAACGGGCCGTGCAGCCGCACGGACCCTTCTGCTCGAAGCCGTCAGCAAGCCTGCTGACGACCTGGCTGCCATGGCAGGGTCGTCCTGCTCTGGCGGCACACCACACTCCTCCTCGTCGGACTCCTCCGAGCTGTGGTGTGCGGGCGGGTCCGGACCTGAAAATACAGAGCTCACCGACATCTCCGCCCTCGTTCCGGTCTGCGTTGCAGGTACCCCCGACAACTCTCGCTCCGGAACTGCTGGCCGGCGACTTCTCCTCGAACTCCGGCCTCTCCCATCCATGTTCTTGCTGTGAAGCAAACACAACAAGAACCACCAACTTAAGGTAGCATACTTACCTGCGTGGTTCCCTTATGAAGGGCTGGCGAGGAGCACGCTCCTCCGTCAGCCGTCGCAGCAACGCGATACGACGATATGTCGAGCATGCGCGCCGGCGGGCTCTTCACGAAGTCACTCACGTGACTCCGAAATGAAATTCCAGAGACTCACCACTCTCTGTGTAAAGAATGTTTTCCTCATCTCGGTTCAAAAGGAATTCCCCCTTATCCTTAGACTGTGACCCCTTGTTCTGGACTCCCCCAACAATGGGAACAATCTTCCTGCATCTAGCTTGTCCAACCCCTTACGAATTTTATAAAGGGCCTGTCCCACCAGCATGCAACTCCATGCGATGAGCGCGACCTAACATGGTCGCTTGAGCCGTCCGGCGTCGCGGGGCCGGTCCCACTTCGGTCGCCGGAGCCATGCGGAATTGTGTGGAGTTCGTCCCGACATTGCACGGGGCTCCAGATTCCGCGCTTGTCGGCTCGCAGTTGCCTCGACGCATTACACACCTCCTCGACGTCGTGCCTCCATGACCCTCTCTGTAGGTGCCTCCGTGACCCTCTCTGTGTGTGGCTCTGTGGCCCTGTGTGTGTGTGTGTGCCTCTGTGCCCCTCTCTGTGTGCCCCTCTCTGTCCTGGCGAACTTACCTTTAAGACTTCGCTCCAAGTTCGCATCACTTTGCGCCGCGTTGCACCACTCACCCGACCTCCGCGCGGCCCTCGCTGCCGGTTTGGTCGCGCTCACCGCATGGAATCGCATGCTGGTGGGACAGGCCCTTAAGTTTCTATAAGATCCCCCCTCAAACTTCTAAATTTCAGCGAGTACAAGCCGAGTCTATCCAGTCTTTCTTCATATGAAAGTATCGACATCCCAGGAATCAGTCTGGTGAACCTTCTCTGAACCCCCTCTGTGGCAAGAATGTCTTTCCTTAGATTTGGAGACCAAAACTGTACGCAATACTCCTGGTGTGGTCTCACCAAAACCCTGTACAACTGCAGTAGAACCTCCCTGCTCCTATACTCAAATCCTTTCTCTATGAATGCTAACATACCATTTGCTTTCTTCACTGCCTGCTGCACCTGCATGCCTACTTTCAATGACTGGTGTACCATGACACCCAAGTCTCGTTGCATCTCCCCTTTTCCTAATCTGCCACCATTCAGATAATAGTCTACCCTCATGTTTTTGCCACCAAAGTGGATAACCTCACATTTATCCACATTATACTGCATCTGCCATGCATCTGCCCATTCACTCAAGCCTATCCAAATCACCCTGCAGCCTCCAAGCATCCTCCTCACACCTAACTATACCCCCCAGCTTGGTGTCATCTGCAAATTTGGAGATGTTGCATTCAATTCCCTCGTCCAAATCATTAATGTATATTGTAAATAGCTGGTGTCCCAGCACTGAGCCTTGCGGTACCCCACTACTCACTGCCTGCCATTCTGAAAAGGACCCGTTTACTCCTACCCTTTGCTTCCTGTCTGCCAGCCAGTTCTCTATCCACATCAATATTGAACCACCAATACCGTGTGCTTTAAGTTTATATACTAATCTCTTATGTGGGACCTTGTCGAAAGCCTTCTGAAAGTCCAGATATAACACATCCATTGGTTCTCCCTTATCCACTCTACTAGTTACATCCTCGAACAATTCTATAAGTTTCGTCAGACATGATTTACCTTTCGTAAATCCATGCTGACTTTGTCCAATGATTTCACCACTTTCCAAATATGCTGCTATCCCATCTTTAATAACTGACTCTAGCAGTTTCCCCACTACCGATGTTAGACTAACTGGTCTGTAATTCCCCGCTTTCTCTCTCCCTCCTATTTTAAAAAGTGGGGTTACATTAGCTACCCTCCAATCCTCAGGGACTACTCCAGAAGCTAAGGAGTTTTGAAAAATTATCACTAATTCATCCACTATTTCCGTGGCTACCTCCTTGAGCACTCTGGGATGCAGACCATCTGGCCCTGGGGATTTATCGGCCTTTAACCCGTTCAATTTACCCAACACCACTTCCCGGCTAACCTGGATTTCACTCAGTTCCGCCATCTTATTTGACCTCCAGTCCACTGCTATTTCCGGCAGATTATTTATGTCTTCCTTAGTGAAGACAGAACCAAAGTAGTTATTCAATTGGTCTGCCATGTCCTTGTTCCCCATGATCAATTCACCTGCTTCTGACTGCAAGGGACCAACATTTGTTCTAACTAGTCTCTTTCTCTTCACATATCTATAAAAACTTTTGCAGTCAGTTTTTATGTTCCCTGCCAGTTTCCTTTCATAATCTATTTTCCCTTTCCTAATTAAGCCCTTTGTCCTCCTCTGCTGGATTCTGAATTTCTCCCAGTCCTCTGGTAGGCTGCTTTTTTTGGCCAATTTGTGTGCCTCATCTTTAGTTTTGATACTATCCCTGATTTCCCTTGTTATCCACGGATGCACCACCTTCCCTGATTTATTCTTTTGCCAAACTGGTATGAACAATTTTTGTACTTCATCCATGCAGTCTTTAAATACCTTCCATTGCACATCCACTGTCAACCCTTTAAGAATCACCTGCCAGTCTATCTTGGCCAATTCACGGCTCATACCTTCAGAGTTACCTTTGTTTAAGTTCAGAACCCTTGTTTCTGACTTAATTATGTCACTCTCCATCCTAATGAAGAACTCAACCATATTATGGTCACTCTTGCCCAAGGGGCCACGCACAACAAGACTGCTAACTGACCCTTCCTCATTACTCAATACCCAGTCTAGAGTAGCCTGCTCTCTCATTGGTTCCTCCACATGCTGGTTTAGAAAACTATCCCGCATACATTCCAAGAAATCCTCTTCCTCAGCACCCCTGCCAATTTGATTCACCCAATCTATATGTAGATTGAAGTCACCCATTATAACTGTGTTACCCTTGTTGCACGCATTTCTAATATCCTGTTTGATGCCATCCCCAACTCCAATACTACTGTTAGGTGGCCTGTACACAACTCCCACTAGCGTTTTCTGCCACAGAGTTTCGCAGCTCTACCCATATCGATTCCACATCCTCCAACCTAATGTCCTTCCTTTATATTGCATTAATCTCCTCTCTAACCAGCAACGCTACCCCACCTCCTTTTCCTTTCTGTCTATCCCTCCTGAATATTGAATAACCCTGGATATTCGGCTCCCAGCCTTGGTCACCCTGGAGCCAAGTCTCCGTGATCCCAACTATAACATAGTCAGTAATAGCTATCTGCACCTTCAACTCATCCACCTTATTACGAATGCTCCTCGCATTGAGACACATAGCCTTCAGGCTTGTTTTTACAACACTTTTATCCTTTATACAATTATGTTGACAAGTTGATTTTGATTTTTTTTTGATGTTTTTCCTGGATTTGCCTGCCAGCCACTATTAATTTTCACCTTGCTACCACTTGCTTCTATTGTCATCTTATACCCCTCTTTCTCTCGGCTCACACCTTTAAGACACCCACCACCTCTTATTCTCTGTTTATTATTATTTTCTTCTTCCCCCCCGTACATGTTGGGTCTGATACAGCGTGGAAACAGGCCATTCGAACAGACAAGCCAGTCCGCGCCGACCAGCGATCGCACACACGCTAGGGACACTATCCTACACGCACAAGGGACAATTTACAATTTTACTGCAGCCAGTTAGCCGACAAACCTGTACGTCTTTGGAGTGTGGGAGGAAACCGGAGCACCCGGGGAAAACTCAAGGCAACCCATTTCAAAGGACATTTCGAAGCACGAAAAACGCCGCAGCGGGACTCCTGACGGGCACCCGAAAAATGGACCACATCACCCCGATCCTGGCCTCTCTCCACTGGCTCCCTGTGCGGTTCCGAATAAATTTCAAGATCCTCCTTTATGTCTTCAAAGCCCTTTATGGGCTTTCCCCCACCTACATCAAAAGTCTGCTCACCCACCACACCACCTCCAGGTCCCTCAGATCGGCCGACTTGGGGTTGCTGAGCATCCCGCGGTCTAGGCATAAGCTCAGGGGCGATCGACCGCGCCCTTGCGGTTGCAGCTCCTAGACTGTGGAACAGCGTCCCTCTTCCCATCAGAACTGCCCCCTCCATCGACTCCTTTAAGTCGAGACTTAAAACTCATCTCTACTCCCAAGCCTTTCTTGACCTCCTCTGAGCGAGGGCAATATGCATGTAGTGATATATGTATTTAATCTATGAACCACTGTTGTATAACGTTAGTACCTCCACCAATGTAAAGCACTTTGGCCAACGAGAGTTGTTTTGTATATGTGCTATAGAAATATAAGTGACTTTGAGCTCAGTATGCCCTTGTGCAATTGTCAGCACCCTTCACAATGCAAAATAATATTGTTAAGTTATTCACCGGGTTTAAGAGTTGCCAATGTTTTTCCACTTACCAAAGAGCCTGATTTCCGAGGCGACCTCCAGGTCACCATTGGATCCGCAAGAGATGGGCCTGGGTCTTTTGTGTCCCTTGGCAACTCGTTGTTCTCCAGCCTATCTTCAACTGGCTGATAAAGACTGTCCATGGAGCCCTCCTGTAAGAGTCAAGAGTCAACAGTGCTCAATCCAATGAACTTAATTCCGGGCTCAAGGCCCGGACAAGGGACAACGTTACATAAAAATACATTTTATATTAAAAACATCATAAAGTACATGTAAAATGTTAGTATATCACTAGACCAAGGGGATCTATCGCAGTCGCTGCCTCAAAAAGGCTGGCAGCATCATCAAGGACCCACACCATCCTGGCCACACACTCATCTCCCCGCTGCCTTCAGGTAGAAGGTACAGGAGCCTGAAGACTGCAACAACCAGGTTCAGGAATAGCTACTTCCCCACAGCCATCAGGCTATTAAACTCGGCTCGGACAAAACTCTGAACATTAATAACCCATTATCTGTTTATTTGCACTTTATCAGTTTATTTATTCATGTGTGTATGTATTTATATAATGGTGTATGGACACACTGATCTGTTCTGTAGTCAATGCCGACTATGTTCTGTTGTGCTGAAGCAAAGCAAGAATTTCATTGTCCTATCTGGGACACACGACAATAAACTCTCTTGAATCTCTTGAATCTTGAATCTTGAATAAAAGCATCATAAATTATATATTAAATAAAAAACACAATACATGAATTAAAATCCAGAATAAAAAGAATGATCTATGTCCTAGAACGAGACAACGATACCAGTATCTCCACAACTGGGATTCGGAGCGTGTCGTGCTAAACCTTATGTTTGGCAAGGCCGCAATAATTACATTTTTAGAGTATTTTATCCTGCAAATGAATTTATACATATGATTTTTTAGGAAAGCTTCTAAAGTACTGACTCCTGCAGCCATAAACATGTTACTAGCACTGCACCATCTAGGTTTCCTTAGCAATGTTCTCATGGCATCATTATATGACACCTTTATGGCCCTGTCCCACGGTACGAGTTCATTCCAAGAGCTCTCCCGAGTTAAAAAAAAAATCAAACTCGGGGTAAGCACATAGAATGTACTTAGCGGGTACGTCGGAGCTCGGGGACGTCTCTCAGCGTCTCGTAACGCTAACAGCAGGAACTCGGGAAACGCGGTAAGCTCGGGAAGACTCGTGAAGATTTTTCAACATGTTGAAAAATGTCCACGAGAGCCCCGAGTACCGACGGGCGGCCATTACCGTAAATCTCCGAGTTCGAATCAGGGCAAACTCGGGCGCGCTCTTTGAACGAACTCATACCGTGGGACATGGCTTTGAGTCTCTGCAAACTTGTATTTCCATAGTTCGGCCACAGGTGTGCAGTATAGAGTGGTGTGCAAAATGCTCTAAACAGCGACATCTTGAAGGAGGCTGGAGAAAGGTCACTGTTTTACGGGAATGACCCCGAGTCGAATCGGTAGCAAGAAAGGCAAAGGAGTCCTGTGGACAATTTTGGGCCCCGTATCTGAGAAAAAGGATGTGCTGGCTCTGGAGACGGTCCAGAGGAGGTTTACAAGAATGATCCCAGTAATGAGTGTGTCAACATATGATGTGTGGTTGAAGCCACAGGACCTGTACTCGCCGGAGCTTAGAAGGATGAAACTTACCGCACAGTGAAAGGCCTGGATAGAGTGGACGTGGAGAGGATGTTTCCACCAGTGGGAGTGTCTCGGAC